>PVIJ01010653.1:0-58999 GCA_004024925.1 Scalopus aquaticus | reverse complement strand
AAAATGTAAAAGACATAAATAACAATAAAAATATATATAAAAAATTAATATTTTGTCAAAAAGACATGCTTTGGGGTAGCAGATTTTTGCTCCCCTACAAACCACATTTTTTTGGTCTTTCTATGCATGAAGCTTAGAAATGTGTGTGTGGTGAGCATACATTGATGCACTCTTGCAGAATCAATCAATGAATCAATGAATATGTTTCCATGGTTCTCACAGCCACTGTGGAAGTTCAGATGTCAGAAAGAGTTATGAGGTGGAATATGTTGAATATTTGAATTGTTGGGAGAAATTAAGTGGACCTCATTAATAAATTATAGGAAATCAGAGTTTCCCTCCTGAAATGCCAAGACAATGTCAGTTTAATCTTTGGCAATCTAAACCTTTTAAAAGGTCTCTCTATGCGTTCTCAGATGTGCCAATAAGAATGCAATCTTTCTTTCTCATCCCATGTTATCACGAAACCATGAGTGTGAAGTGAATGTGTTCTAGCAATGCTGATTGTGAGGATCTGGGGCTGGGGTTGGCTCTAGGTTTTCCCTCTTCCCAGCAAATTGTGTCCAATTCCTATGTTTCGATTTCTTCTCGATTCTAACAATTTCTGTTACTTCCATTAAATTTAACCTCCCATTTCTACTAGTCGTACCTTTTCTGGTCCTCCAATTGCTTTTGCATACCTGGAACTTGGCAGCCCAGTAATTCTGGGCGTTCTCACTGCACAACCCTTTCAGTGGCTTGGACAACTCATTAATCTCTCTCATGGTTCTGGATGTTGACTGGGGAGTATGACTTTCACTTGGGGTGTCTCCCATGGTTCTAATCAGATGGCAGCTGAGGCTGGATTTATCTGAAAATTCAACTTGGACTAGATATCCAAAATCATTCACCACATGGCTGGTGATGGAGACGTTCAGATGGATCTGTGTATGGGCGCATCAACCTGTGGCTTCTCCTGGTGATTTGAACTTCTCCTGACTGGGTTCTTAGAACAGCTCAAGAGAAAACATCCCAAAAGTTTTAGGTGCAAGCTGTGAGAGTCCTTATGGCCTACCCAGCATCCCTCCTGCCTCATTCTATTGCTCAAATGGTGGAGGACCAAGCAAGGGTAAACTATCGGGAAACATGGTTTGTTGGGGACCATCTTTGGGGAGTGGCTTCCATCCTGGTTGTGAAAATTGAATCTAGAACATTGAGTGGGTTTTTCCCCCCAAGATCTTCTGGAAGAAAAGTTGTTATTTTCAGTGAATAGAATCATTATTTCCTTTTGACTTTACAAAGCCTTTTGTCCTTCACCGCTTACGTCATGATTACTTACTATCAAGATCTCCATTTATGTGAAATCTGGGTAAGGGGGACTTGGCAGTATTTTGAAGTGAATGGACTTTAAGATAAAAGTTGTAGCTTATGAATTCCCTGTTAAAGGAACTTTTTGCTACATCAGCTGGATTCTCTCAGCTTGTTGTTCATTTCTGTCTGTTTCTTTCCTTGATGGGAATTCATTTTCACTGACTCAGTCACGTTTCCCTATAAATTAGAACAGGAATAGACAATGTGCCTCCTTTGTGCATGAGTATTGAGAGTAGATAAAAGAGTACTTCATTTAGGTATTTTTAAAAAAATTCTATACTCACAGGATCAAATAAATCTTCAGTGTAGTGAAAGGGTGAAAGGAGCCTCTTGCAGCCTATCTTGTGTTCTGTAGATCACAGAAGAATGGAAAAGTCCCAGAAGTGAGGGCATCTGTGTTCCATAAAATAGATGGATGCACCGAGATTCATTTAAGCAACCCTCTATTTTTAAAATCATATGGTTACGTCCTTCTCTTCTATAGATAAGCCCTGTGTCTATCCCCAATCATTTCCTCGGGATACATTTCCCTTGCTCACCTTTGTGGTACACTAGTCCTTGAATTTTGTCCAAATGACATGACCACCTGTTGGAGGGATGGTTTTGTAATGAATGGAAAGAAGTGAGCATTCCTGTCTTGAATGGTGGCAGAGGAAGCCCAAGTTGCAGATACCTTGTAATAGGATTTCAAGATCAACATCTCACATGAGTGGGTATGACTCATGGACAGCATCTTCTCACGAAGATCGTGTGGTTTACAAGCAATATATTTAGAAGAAGTTCTCTTCTCCTGATTCCTGCAATAATAGGGTTACATGTCCATTTCATTTAGGTTTCAAAACCCATAATGCTAACTTCATTTTCAAGTGAATGAGTCGGTTGGGGGAAATCAGGTAGCTTCTCCCAAGTTGGTGTCACTCAATAGTGGAATCTTGTTTACAGGTGGAGACCTTATAACACGACCTTTCTCAACTAGGAGGTAAAGACCGGGGAGATAGTAACACCTCTCTTTTGTTCAGTAGGAATTTTCTACATTACCAACACTGAGGTGAAAACACTAATGGAAATTATATGTAGAATCGAGCCTGCAGCTATGGCTTTCAATTATTAACCAGCAAAATAGCGATTTATTTTTAAAATCCTTCCCTTTAAATTACTGTGCCTGCTTTCAATTTATTTTGATTTTTTATAGTTGTACAAGAGCTACAAACATGAGAATCTACGTCCATATGAGTGGTCACACATCTTTAACTGAAGATATTATCAAAATAATGTGCCAACATTGAAGAGATCCATCGCTCTTCCTCTTTAAAAGTGTGTGAATAAAACTAATGTCAGAGAGCCTGCTGTCAATTCATCCTTTCTCTTTGGGGCAAGTTTTGGCAACACTCATCAAAAATAATATCGTATTACCAGATTCCTGCTGCCAGGAAGGCAGAATCAGTCACAGACAGAGCCCCTAGACACAAAACAAAACAACAGCCCAGCTCTGCTCTCCCTGATCCCAGCTCCAACGTCCCCGTCATGGCGGAGGAGGCTCACTTTCATCCTTTAGGAAGGTGACAGCCTGCACTGCTTCCCACCTGGGGAGATGTGAAAATAAAGCAAGCTCCACTTGTTCTGGAGAGAAGCTGTCAGCCCTAGGAGCCCCTCTCCTTCTGCAAGCTGCCCGGGATCATTGGGAAGTTATCTAAAGTGTCAGAGAAAACATTATTGATTTTTTAGTCTGTTTTGTCAACTAGTCAATAAACTTTGCTTTTCCCTAGATTTCCTTTCTTCTGCAGCCCTGCCTCTCAACTCTTAGTGCTTCTCTCTCCTCTCTCCTCTCTCTCCTCTTCTCTCTCTTCTCCTTCCCCTTTTCCTTCCCCTCTTGCTCCCTCCCTCCCTCCCTCCTTTGCCCTCCCTCCCTCCCTCCCTCCCTCTCTTTCTCTCTCCATAGACCCCTTTATTTCTCCACTGCTTTCCTTGCAGTTACAAATACTTACTACTTCAAACTTAGCCAATATCAGATCCATGGCAATTTATCCATAGGTTCCTTCATTCAAAATAAATATTAATTTTTATTTAACAACACTAGTGTTAATCCGGAAGAGCTGTTCGGTCTCTCCACTGCTTGTTATGCCTGTACGTGTCCCAGGAGGGCAGGATCCTGCTGCTCATGGCCATTCTCCCTTGTTCCAATGATCGCAAAAGGAAGCCATCCGCAGGTTCTGCCACCATAAACAGTTTGGAAGATCATGCTTAAATAGAACTTGCTATGTGCCAGACACATGTTTGACCATCTGCTGTTTAGCTTTCTCAGACATGATCCCATTGGCAGAAAATGCCCGTAACAATGACAGTGCCTGACATGAGGGTCGTATTAGATGTGCTGACCTCGGAGCCGGTGCCTGGTCCATAAGGTGTGTGCCAGCACCCGCCAGGGTGACACAGTTCCTGACCTCCTCCAGAATCATGGACAACCAGTGACACCCTCTTTGATAGCTTCTAGTTCTCTCTTTCCTAACCATCTCCCCTTAATCCTGCAAACATGTTCAAGCCTCTGATTACACTTTCCCTCTTTTCTCCCCACTTGCTCTCACCAAGAGACGACCACATATTAGTTAGGATGAGTGAGGCTTTGCTGCAGAAAAACAACAAAAACAATCCTGTGACTTATAACAACAAAGGCTACTTCTCACTCATGATGGATGTTTCCAGGATCAGCGGGGACTGTTTGTCCCAGCTGCTTGGGATTGAGGGACAAACCTGGGATAGAGGCTCATCCCAGCAAAAGCTCCAGTCATCACTGGCAGAAGCAGGGGCGGCAGGATTGTCTAACTTCCTTTTTTCTTTTTTTTCCCTCTTAGCACTTTTAAGTGTACATTTTAATAGAGTCAAGTATATTCACATGGTTGTTCAACTCTCCATGTGATTCTGAAAGAGGAAAAAACTTGGTAGCAATTTCTTGCTTGTTCATATTTCAGGTTCAAAGAAAGCAATATGTGTTGAAAATTTATAATTTTCTCACATCAAGGATTCAGAAAAAAATGTCAAGGTCCTAGTATTTCTGTGCATTTCCTCTTTAATCTTGCAAAGGAGCTTACTACCAGTGATGTGTGAACAAAGGAAAGTTAGTGTGAATCATTATATTCCCATTTTAGTTTTTACTACATATTTATGTTGATTTACAGTATGTATATAATAGGAAAATTGCTTTTTAGAATTTCAGCTGTCTTCTAAAGAGAGAAGATGGTGGGAGATGGAAGAGTCTTTATTTTCTAGGTTATCTTAATGGTTTTAGAATAAGATTTTCAGCTGAAAGATGGTGTGTTGAGTTCCTCTCCTCCTTTCCCCTTCCTCTCTCTCTATCTTCTTTATTTATCCTTTCGCCCCGTCTCTCTCCCATTAACAATATGTATTGAGCTTTTAACATGTTAAAATAGGAGTTTAGGTTTTTTTGAAAATAAAAAGGTAAGTTAGGCAGACTGGGATCTCAGAAAGTCTACATTCCTAATTGGGGAAGGAAAATATAGCTGTCGGTTGAAAAAGAACAAGTATATCTGCTAGAAAAGAGTCAGCGAGGTAGGGCAACGGGACAGAATGGCTGGGTCAGAACAAGACAAAGGACAGTCTCTCCCAGCAGCCGCCACTTGAGCTGAGACCTTAAAGAAAAGGGGATCAAGGAAGAACAGCATTTAAGCAGTGGGTGTCCTAGAGGAGATGGTGGGTGACTCTGATGCATTTTGTGAACAAAGAGAAGTCCAGAGTGGTTGAGAAGTGAGCAGGGAGAATGTCAGCACAGCAGGAACCCTTACTGCCAAGTCTTAAAGATGCTGATGGTTCAAAGAGTTAAAGTTGAATGCACTGCTATTCCTCTCAGATCCTCTGAGACCAACAAGCTCTCCCCAAAAAGGAGAAAGCAATGAAGGAACTGGCTATTTCCTGTAAGAGGCTTCCCCTCCAATATTTTACACCAACTGTATGCTGAAGATGAAGAGGTCTTCACTTGGCTCAGCCTCATGGAACACAGACATGAGAGTTTATAGTGGGGACCTCCTGGGGGGGTATTTTTACTGTTATAATGAGCATCAAGTACAAGTGTGTTGTAAGGAGCACGGCGCTGGCATCTAAGCCATCTTGGTGGATCCAGGATAATGGCCAATATTTGGAAATGGGCAACTGTTGAAATACCTTTTATTTGATTAGTCAAAATGATACTTTTTAATTTTCTTTTTAAAATTGTATCATTTTTATGGAGGTAACGTTGGTTTACAAAATGATTTAGGGGAACAGGTTCACCCCTCTTCAGAGGGATGTCAACACCCCACACCCACCACCAAGGCCCATTGGGCTTCCTATCCCTTTGTTCCCCATCTCCTACCCTCCACTTCTGGTGGCCCCAACAATTCTGCAGTCATATTTCTAGGTTTTTATCTTATTACCAAAAAGCATGTTTCTTGTAGCTTAAAGCAAAAAATGATAAAAACTTCCCACCCCGTCTGGAGAAAACCAGCATTAACTTCCTTGCACATGTCCTCTCCAGTGTGTTCTATGTGATCTTCCTCTCAAAACGAGATGATGCATTATTTCTCAATTCATTTTTGCATCCAATTAACAAATGTTTATTTGTTAAGTTCCCATTGTGAGTCAGATGCTGAGGATACCGGCTTGAGTAAGACAGATATTATCACCGAGCTCACGTGGGAATTCAACAAGGGAGGGAGACATCGTCATAAAAATTCAGACTGACTGTCCCATTCTACCTCATTCTCCTCTCAGACATACTCCAAAACAAGAAGAAGAGAAACTGAACATTGCACTTGTTAAGTAACTGGGGAAAGCTTCCTGCTAATAGTACATAGAGTGGAGGAGGGGGAAGGGGATGAAGAAGAAGAGGAGGAGGACGGAGAAAAGAAGGAAAGGAGGAGGGGGAAGGAGGAGGAGGAAGAGGAGGGAGGAGGAAGAGAGGGAGGAGGAGAAGGAGAAAGGAGGAGGGGGAGGAGGAAGAAGGGAGGAAGAGGAGGGGGAGGATGGGGGAGGAGGGAGAAGAGGAGGGGGAGAAGAGGAGGGAGAAGGAGGAGGAGAAGGAGGAAGGAGGAGGGGGAGGAGGAAAAAGGGCGGAAGAGGAGGGGAGGATGGGGAGGAGGGAGAAGAGGAGGAGAAGAAGGGGGAGGAGGAGGAAGAAGAAGGGAGGAGAAGGAGGAAAAAGAGGGAAAGAGGAGGAGGAGGGAGAGAAGAAAATGAAAATGTTTCATTAACTTGAGTGTTGATGGCTTGGTCACTGGATATAATGTTGAATTTAGTGTTTTTGGTTAAACATCCCTTGACCAGCCTAATTTTTCTTTCAGTGACAGAGATGTTTAGCCTCTAAAAATCATTTACATGAAATGGGCATCAGGCTTTCTCTTGGCCCTCAGCTGTGTGCAATGGCTGAAGCCGACGGTATGGAGCCAAGTGGGGAGAGCTCGAAAAACTTGAATTCAAACTCTCTCGAGGCAGTTTTCCAGAACATGCTCAGAATGTGGGTGAGAAAATGGCTGACGCGCCCCCTGCGCTCACAAACGCCCTGGCTGGTTTCTGGGCCTTCTGGAGGCCACGTGACGTCGCCTCCATCAATGACGTCACTGCCCTGGTGGTCCACCCCAATTCTTCTCAGCCCTTGGGAGAAAATAAGGAAACGGTGGACAGGTCCTGGGCGGGTAAGACGAGTCAGGCACGTCACTGAGTTGTTGGTAAGCGTGACTTGCAGAGATTTTATCCGGGACTCGGCATCGCCAGTCCTTGTCCTCCCTTCACAAAATGTGCAGGCAGATGCGACCAGATGTTCCCGCTCTGCTCACCTCCTGGGGAGGCGCTGGTCATATTTCAGTGGGGACACTATAAAGCTAGCGGTGACTGACCACAGTCCTGAAGAAAATCACCACATGCACGATGCTGCTGGGACACCTCGGCCGGCAGAGCGACTTACAGAGAGAAAAGCGTCACAGGGAAGGAGAGTGCAAGTGCTCTCTCACCTGGGTCTGGTTTGCATCTGGCTTCTACAGAAAATCATGGAAGGATTTTATTCTCTGAGAAGATACAAAAGTCTGTTTTTGTGGGGAAAAAAATCCAGGGAGAATCTTTTTTTTTCCTTTCATTAGGTGACAAAAGTCTCTAAACTTCTTAATGTAGAAAACATTTAGCATCATCTGATTTGGCCATGGAGTCCCTTTCTTTTTTTCTTTTTCTTTAACAATGTGTTTTGATTTTTGAGATTTATTTATTTTTGCATACAAGCTGGGGTACAGGTCACAGGTATGCGGTGGTGAGAGGGTTCACCAGAGACAGAGTGGGGAACAGAACAGGCAGATCGATGGAAACACACTGCTGAGGGGAGCAGCGGGTGAGGTAGAGGAGAGGTCTGCTGCGCCATGTGGGAATCTCCCTGGCCGGGCATTGAACTCAACACACGGCCAGCCCCTGACAGCTCCACAGTGCTGCGCTTAACCCGCTGTGCCACCAGGGAGGCCTCACGGAGTCCCTTTCTAAATCTCCATAGAGAAACAGGGCTCACAGGGAGAGCCACGAGGACGCATGTTCCCACGCTCCTTTGCCTTCCTGCTCTCCGTTGCTGCCCGTGTCCCCTCTCAGACACAAGAGGCAGGATTCATCCTTGTCCACAGCCTCATCCTTTACTCAGAGGGAAACTCAGCTAAGTCATTCGGTGGCTTCCCATTTTGTGAGCTGATGCCAGGTGAGAAATGAGGAGAGAAATGAAGCAACAGTCGTGACACTGGAGTTCACACAGGGAATGGGCGTGTCTCTAGTGCCTCAAGTACAAGGGCTGTCCCCATTCAGAAACCCTCAGATGCAGACCCTAAGAAAACACATTCAAGAGAAGAAGGAAATACCAGCCACCACCTGGAGTGGAACACAGAGAGACAGGAGTTGCATGATGATAAGGTACATCATCAGGTCAGTGACCACTGAGTGTGACCAGAGAGTCATCTCCTGGAGATCCATGTGACCCCATCTGGGAGGGGAAGGAGCTGGGTTATCTATACACCGACTCCCTCCCACCTCGGGTGCAAGCATACGTCTGGCCAGTTTTCACTGAGGGGCTAAGGACAGGGTATCATCAACATTTGTATTTCTCGACGAAGACCTGAATTTGCCTTTAGATCTTAGACTCATCACTTGTCTTGGGAACTCTGTTTGCTTGTCTTCAGTGGGGATGAGGCTACTGGGTGAGGAGGCATGGGTGGGCCATCGTGGGGCTCTTAGGCCAGCACACATCTACTGTCCTCTGGCGCTGAAGCTTGGGTGTGCTTGTGTCTACTGCACCCAACAGTTACCATAGCAACTCACTTTCTCAACTAACGGATAACGTTGAAGATCTTTCTTCAAATTTTTGATGGGGATCTGAGACTCATTGATATCCATCCCTGGATGAAACCTTTTGATACATTCTGCAACCTCATGAAATTGCTACTGAAAGTAGCAAGATGAGCATCAAACTATTTTGCCAAAAAGCACGATTTCTTGTTCTGATGCAATCAGCAGTTTAATCACGCTTGCATTGGGGAAGGGAGAGCTTTTGGTGGCTAATGCACTTTAAGAAATTTGGGAAAAGATAAACTCAAATGGAAATATATTATCTCAGCCCTCAGCCACATTGTACTTCATTATAGGTACTGATACCATTTGCTGGAATGGTTTTCTGCTTTCTAATTCATGCATGAAAGTGGAGAAAACAAAGTTCAAAATCAAAATAAGGTAAAAGTTGGGCTCACAAACTGCTGTGGATTCAGCTATCCCCCATCATGGGTGGGGTAGCAAAGCCCAAGCTTTGACTCTCACTGTCTTGCCAACATTTCAACTACCATCTGCGTCAAGTGAACCCCGTGCCTTCAATGATAGCCTGGCTATCACCAGCCTCCATGCCAATCTTGCCCTTTAACCAACTACTTATTCTTTGAGCTCTCCTTCCCTATTATAAGCTATAACTTGTCTTAAAAATAAGGAAAAATACGAGTTATGATATGTATTACCCTTATCTAAATGCCATCTCTCCAGTCAGATATAATTTATTCACCCACAGAAATGGACCTCATCTTTAATGAGCTTGACATGATCAGCCTCTGCCTTGTCTCCTTCTGCATTTGTACATGACTGTTCTCGAGTCCAGCATCCCTCTTGCCAGCATGTGGCTAAGAAAGGGCAGATAGAGACTGATGGTAGTGAGTTGACATCAGTTTTGACACCCATAATCCTGGAAACACATAGTGACTCGGATGGAGCAATCTATGACTTTTCCTGAGCTGGAATACTCTTCTTTACAGCTGTTTCTGGCCCCTGGGTAGCCCAAGCACATGGCAGAACTGTGGCCAGAAAGAGGTGGAGTGGTGTGCTGGGCTTCAGGAGGAAGGAGAAATTTGGGACTAATTGCCCTTGCTCACCTGTCCTGAAACCACAGCAGAGCAGTGAGGACAAGAGGTTGCTATGGCCCAGGAGGGTGTACATTTGGGGAAACATGTTTTCTCTTTCTCCCCAGGCCATTCCTCAGTGCCCCTTTCTCTGCGAATCAGGTCTATATCCTTGATGACCGAGGGAGAATGAAAGCACCATCCTAGTTATCGAGAATGACAAAGAAATGCTTTGTGTGCAGGTGCTCCATTCTGTTTTGAAACAGGTCTTGTGAAACATGGGTGCTTGGGCGCAGGAAAGAAACAAGGGGGGGGGGGGCGTGGAGAGCGAGTCCCAGAGGTTGTCGGAAGAGAACAGTCCTGGGTGGAGGTTTTCCTAGTACTGTTCTTAATGTTCCAAATCTGTTTGACTTTTCTGTCACTGTCGATTGAAAATGAACAAAGATGCAAAGAGGGGTGATGAGTTTTCACCCTTAAATGCACCAAAGGAGCCACAACCCTCTCCTGAGAGGCCAGAAGTTAAGAGGCAATGTGAGGAAGGGGGAATCTTAGCTGCACTGTGGAGAATGGGATAGAGAACTGAGAAGGCAGCGGGAGCCTGGCACAGCGGGGAGAGCTTCATGAGTAGGGCTGCTGAATGCCCTGTGTTTTGCAGCCCAAAACACAGTGGTTCCAGACATGGACCTCCAAGAGCTCAATGCACAGTAGGTGTGGAGGGCAGAAGAAAACAGCATCGGCATAAACTTTAACTTCCGTTGAGGAGCAGCAAGCAATCTCAGCATCTAATAAGTCCCAGGGCAGGATGACATCAGTGCATGTCAGCAATGGCTTGGGGATATGACACTGCAGCTGAAACTAACAGCTGAAGAGAGACAGTGGGGAAACTCTGCAGACAGGGAGAATATGGGACTGAAAACCCAGAGACAAGATATTAAGATTTGGGGGGAAAGGCTAGCTCTTTTCTACCTGGTTTTTTGGGGGGCGGCTTCATGGGGAGGGTGGAGAGGCTGGGGTGTGGGGTGTGGATAGCTAAAACATTGTCCCTCTTCTAAAGTTAGGAAATTCAGGTGACTGCCAAGGTCACAGGGCCAAGGATGAACAAAGACCTGGACTCTGAACTCTTGCCTCAGTGATCTTTCCACGACACCCCTAACCTCCCAATGCTGCTGAGTCACCATAAGACAAGGAACCGCATCACCGGATCTCCTTCAGCGAGTATTCCTGTCTCCTTATATTAGATGAATGTGAAGTTGGAAGAGAAATGAATCTCCCAACTCAGGGCAAAGGCACCATTTGTCTTCTAACTCATGAGCACAAGGAGTCTCTTCAAGGACTTTCCTAATTCTAACCCTCCCCCACCCTTGCATGCCAGTGTTGGCTGCACACAGGGTGTCTCTCCCTCCCTGAAGAATTGCTTTTACTGATATCATGTCCTGTCACAACCTTAATATTCCTTTAACGTACTGTCTCGCTACTTGCTGCAGAGCTAATCTGTCACCTCTTGTTATGGAGCCCTCATTCCAAATGCCAGAACAGAGAATTGTGTCTCTAAGCAGAGAGCAGCACTTTCTTTGTGCATTTGTTAGGTTCACACTTTGACTTTAAAAGGGTGGATGTAATTTTCTGGGTTGTGAAATTTGGAGTTTGCAAAGGTTAGTGACAAGGTGAGTAAATTTGGATTTTTTACCCCTGATAGTTACAATAGCAATATACATATACGTTGTTAAAAAAAAATCATTCTGCATAACTGAAAAATATTCAGACACAGAGTAGACTTCAGGTAAAGCTGGATCAGGAGATCACCTTCATTGCCAAGGACAGAGGTCTTTTCTACCTCTCTATTCTGCCTTTTTTTTGTTGTTGTTCTATCCTGACCTCAGGCATGATGTTGGTTACAAAACATTTGCCAACAGGAACCATGATTATAATTCCCCTGAGAATAACAAGCAAAAGTGGAAATTTCTCCATCTAAAGATCCAAGTTAATACCTTAGTCTCCTTGGCCTGAACTGCATCATGCATCCATCTATGTGATGTGAGCAGGAGCAGGAAATGTGCCGATTGGCTTAAGACCAACCAGTTAAAACCACTGGTTCAGACCTGTAGGGATCATAATAAGGCAGGAGAAATGGATGCTGAGAGGCCAACCATGAGTCCTCACGGGCTTGGAGGAATCTGTACAGATATAAGAAGATAGAACCCAGATGCCTGCATGTATCAGGTCCAAACCCACTATCTAAGTGATTTTAAGTAAGTTACTTAATCTGTCTAGGCATAATTTTCCACACTTTAAAGATGGAATTTGAGTAAGGATAACCTAGTTAATTAATTTTTAAAAAGAAATTTATTAGTATAGCCTCCAAAGACTCAAAATAAAGACTAGAGGAAGGAATTCTACTTTGTTGGATGTGTCTCTAACTTTGCAGTTGTATGAGGCACTGTATTCAGCTAACACTTCAGTGCTCCCTAGCTGCTTTCAGCCACATGCTCTCAGCATGAAGCAGGCAGAGAAGAGGCTGTTGCGTCTACCTAATGGATGAGAAAACCAAGGTTCAAAGGCATCCAAACACTTAGCTGGGTTGAACATTCCAATCAGTGGCCAACTTAGTCTGGGTTCAGAGCTTTTGCCAAAGTGGCGAGCAGGCACTTGCTTTCTTCCTCTCTCTTCCTCTCTTCTTTCAAGGTTCTAAACACGCTCTGCCCAGAACAGTTCACAGGGCACATGGAGCCACTCAAATCTACACTCCTTCAAATTTAATAAACTTAAGACTTCAGCATCTCAGTCACACTAGCTGCCTTTCCAGGACTCAGAAACACACACAGTTGGGGGGTTACCCTATGGTTCAGAACAGACGCAGAAACACCCCACCATCGCCAGAGTCCTATTGGCTGGTCTAAGTGAAATGCTTCACGTCATGTAGCCTTTCCACAGGCCAGTGACGGGGAGTGGCCAGGCCCCGGAATCGGTCGAGACCCCTTCACTGCCCTGATTACATTCACGTGCAGATAGAGGAAGACAGTAGTAGGGTCCCATGAGATGAAGAGCATCGCATAAGCGGGGGCTGCTCTCTGCCCAATATCCCTTGTGTCTGCATCTTATAGGGGAGATCTTATTACGTATTAAAGTAAAACAATATACCCAAACCAGGAAACCTGCTTGAGTCCTCAAGAACCATTCAAAATCCCTCTCCCCTCCCTCCACCAGGTCTCTTCTTTCTATTCTCCCCAGATCACTCTTCTGTGCAGCAAGGCAGGGCTAGAGCATGGCAGTAGCAGGCAGAAGGGGCTTGGCAATTTTAATATACATGTTGTCGGCTCCCGGACACCTGGCATCCTCCTGTGAGATGATTGGAAGCATCTCCCCACTTCCATGCCAGACCATGTTTATATAATTAGCTTCTCTAGAAAGGACTCCGTCTCCCAGCGTGTTATGATTCGGGGACATGTCACACACAAAGAGCCTCGGTGGCAAAGGAAATGTAATGAGTCCATGGCTGTTTCCCTTCCCTTCTTGTTCTCCTTGGCTTATCTTCTCCTGACGGCCTAAAATGTGTGTGTGTGTGTGTGTGTGTGTGTGTGTGTGTGTTGAAATGGGTGAATTGTGGGGTGCGTGGATGGCAGAAGCACGTCCTCTTGTTACCACCTGGGCAGCCCAGGTCCTCCCTGTGGGACCAGCGCTGAGCCTCTACTTCCCCAGGAAGCCTCCTGGCCAACCGTGGCAGGGGAGGGCTGGGCAGAGGGTTTCTCTGGCTCTGGACCAGCTCCAGGCTGCTCCCTCTCTCCAGAAACCACCTTCCTCAGCTCATCTCTGACCTGCTCTCTGGCTGGTTTCTCTCCTTTTGGAGGCCGTTTCCTCCATTCATCGTCCGTGAAGACTTTCTGTGCCTCTGATTACTTTCAAAAAAGGCACAAATAGGATGAGCAAGGGATTCCTCATGGGCAGCCTCTGCTCTGCGCTCTAGGGCTCTAGTGGGTGAAGGACTTGAGTGCCCTCTGGCTCTGACGGGGCTGAGGAGGGTGTGTGGATCTGAAAGAAATGTCGCACCAAGTTTTCTCCTGAGATTTTACAAAGGGACTGCTCTTTTAACCCAGGATAAAAATGTGAAGTTTTTAGGGATAGGCAAATTAAAACAAAAATAAGACCAAGCCCACAAACAAAAATAGTGCTTTATATGTGGCCTCATGTATGAGATGATTTAACCTGCATCCTCAGTTAGCATGAAGAAAACTTTTACAGGGGCCTCCCTGGTTGTGCAAGGGGTTAAGTCTCAGCGCTATGACGCTATTGGCAGCCACTGCAGCATGAGTTTGATCCCCAGTCAGGGAGCTTCCAACATGGCGCAGCAGACCTCTCCTGTCTCCCCCTGCTCCCCTCAGCAGTGTACTTCAGTGGATCCGCCTGTTCTGCTTCCTGCTCTGTCTATGGTGAATCCTCTCATCCCCCGTACCTCTGGCCTGTACTCCAGTGCTTGCATGCATAAATAAATAAAACAAATCTTTTTTAAAAAAGAAAGGAAGAAAGAAAACTTTTACAGAGTCAGGTCCCAAGCATAAATATATAAAATGATCATTGAAATAAAATGGTGTTTCTGCAACACCAAGGATGGGATATGCAACACTGACTGCATTTTACTTAGTCCTCACAGCCACCCAAGGAGATGCCTTATTCCCCCACCAGAGCATGCGTGGGGCCAGACAGGAGGACCGGGAACCTCTCCCGCCCGGGATGCCAGGAGGTCAGTTGCAGGATTTGGGGTGGACAAAGGAGACACCTGCTCGGGCTGTAATTATGGAACCTCACACACACCAATCTCCCCGCTTCTGCTGCTGCTAAAATGAAGCGGTGGCTCAGTTTCAATGAACAAATCAATTTATTTATAGCCAAGTGACCTTCTGTCCGCCGGCACTATGGACCCGCCTGGTGCCTGATGAGAATTCAGATTCCGCTAAATCTCTGCTTGCATTTGGAACAGAATTTAGAGCCCTCGGGCTCTGGGCTCTATTCGAAGGGCAGGGGCATATTTGAATGTGACTGAGCTGGGGTCCAGTTCCGATCCGATACAGTTGATGTGCAGGCCTCAGTCTCTCTAGTGCCCCCCCCCGCCCTTATTCCATTGTGTTCTCGTGTTCCAGCTCGTCTCCTCCAAAGTGTGAATAAAAGAGCTTGAGAATGTGGCGGGCACCATGGAAGGGAAGTTCTAGATGGGGAAAAGCCAACTTTGCCGTGGCCGGGATCAGCTCCCAGGTTTCTGTGCCCCAGCAGACCTTTCATAGTCTCTTTCCACCCTAGTTTCCTCAGCTGAGGTTAGTATTTATCTGCTGGCCACAACGGCTGGGGGGAATAAAATATACAATAATCGTTGAAATAAAATCGGTGTTTCCACAACACCAAGGATGAGTGAGAAAACTTCACTGACTGTATTTTACTTAGTCCTCACCGCTACCCGAGGAGATGCCTGCTACTATTATTTCCACTTAAAAGAGGTTGAAGGATGTCTTTGTCTTGTTGATAAATTTAGTGCAGGTAGCGAGAGCCCAGCACACGCTCATGAAGCATTGGCTTGCGGACAAAGGACAGGACAGAAAATGTTAATCCATGAAATTCTCTAAAAATGTCAATTGTTTACCTCTACGACTGTCCTCACTGCTCGGATAATCTAGTCAAATTTCTACATGGAAGTGGAAGAAATCCCTCAAAACACAAGTCAGAGTGGAAGGACTTTGAAGAAGGATACCCCAGAATAGAGCACCCAATACTGCAACTATTAACCTGGCTTTAGAAGACACAGGCCCACTCAACTGCAGATCTACTGGGCAGGAGGCAGCGGCTGGAGGTGATGAGTGTATTTCTAGCCTAGACTGTGATGCCCTCAGCTCATCAAGTATAAACAAATAAGTGTAGATTTTGCTTGCCAGTCACACCTCAGTCAAGATGCTGACCACCTCTGAACCACTACACAAACAACAAAGAGCGATTGTTTAAAATGCCCAAAAATTGATGGCTGAATCAAGAAGATGCGGTACATGTATACAATGGAGTACTATTCAGCAATCAAAAATGATAAACTAACGCAATTCTCAGCAACATGGATGGAGCTAGAAGGGATCATGCTCACCAAAATAAGACAGATGAAAAAAGAAAAATATCGAATGTTATCACTTACAGGAAGAATACAAGAGAGCCAAATCAGAAATCAGAAGAAGAAAATAGCACACAAAACATAAACAAAAGCAAAAACTAGCAGGCAACCACAAATAAGAGACATTCTACAGGGGAAGGGGAGGAAGAGAGACCAAAACAGAGGAGAAATGAGCACAAGGGATTTTGGTGATGGTTCACAGGTGAATTGGTGGTGGGAAATCTACGGGGATAAACAATAATGTAAAGGATATAAATTAAATAAAAAAAAATAAAATGTGGGTGACAGTTCTCCGGTGTTGAACCCAGACTTGACTGGAGAATGAAGTGACACGTTGAGAAGTCCCACTTCTCGAGAGAAGGCAATGCTCTCAAGAGTATATCCCTGCCGTGGAGTAAATGAGGCCGATGGGGAGAGAACAGTAACACCAGAGGAGAGAATAACCCCGAGAGTCTCCCCAGAATCATCCTCATCATCATCTCCAAGCCTGAGTCCCACGGGCTGAACAGTGATGTGTTCACATAAATACGAGATACAAGGGCGAGAGCAACACCGTCATCTCCGCTAACAGAGACAAAGAACGGTACATACAACGATTTGAGACTAGTGGTAGAAAGAACCTGGTGGTCACATGACCCAGCCATTATAGGGAAGGGACTTATTTGTTCTTGGACACGTAGCAACTTAGAGGCAAAGATCCTGGATCACAAACACTCAAGCTATGACCAGATGAAGGGATCTCTTAGACGTCGTGGCTGGGTCTGTGCATCTGACTGACACTTACCAAGGCTCAGACCTGGACATCGAGATTCGCTAGAGGAAGGGGACATATTCTTTGTCTTCAAGTATAGAAGAAGAAGGCGGGGCTGAAACAATCACTTCCCTGTCCTTGAGTAACTCACAGACCAGCAGGGAAGACAAGTTACCGATAGCAACAGACCTATTGCAAGTGAGAAAACACCAGGTGTAGGGCCTCCCATAGGTGACGCAACGGGTAAGTCTCAGCCTATGAAGCCATCACCAGCCACTGCAACATGAGTTCAATCCCCGGCCAGGGAGATTCCGATATGGCACAGCAGACCTCTCCTGTCTCCCCGCTGCTCCCCTCAGTAGTGTGTTTCAGTAGATCCGCCTGTTCTGCTCCCCACTCTGTCTCTGGTGAATCGTCTCACCACCCCACACCTCTGGTCTGCACCCCAGTTCTTGTATCTATAAATAAATCTTTTAAAAAAAAAGAAAGAGAAGAAAGCACCAGGTGTCACAAGAAAGGTCCCAAAAGGGAGCTGAGGCTACTGGGGAGCAGACATTCACCCCACTGGGAGGATCAGAAGGCCTTCCTGGAGGAGGTGATATTTGATCTGATTCTGGAACAGATCTCTAGAACTTCTGAGCATATCCCAAGGCCTGGGGTGCGGGCCTGGGAAGCTCCCACAGCTAATAAACAGAAACACATTCAGTTTGATTTTGTCCCCGGCTTCTTGGTGCATTATGAAGTTCCTAAATATAAACATATTCCTTTTAAATCCATCTTCAAAGTAGATTGAAGTTCCAGCCCTATGGAGACTTGACATATCAAAAGAAACTTGCTGACATAAACTGGAGAGCGGGGCTTGATCTATTCTAATATACGATTTTAATGTTTCTCATTTTGCAGCCTTGCCAGCTACCATCTATCATGCACTGTCACATTTAAGTTTCCTAAATTACTGCTTTTTAACTTTTGTCACTTATTCAGCAAAGAGATATATTCCAAAGCCTGGTCTCCCTCTAACACACGCTAAAGCCCACCCTGTGATTATATCTTAATATCAACAGTAAGAGAAAGAGAAATAGCAACCTCGACTCTGTGGGGGATAAGTCAGGTTTTTTCCTTCCCTGATTTCAAAGTTAAGCATCAATTTAATTCTATCACCTCTCAATGACTGAGGGGGAAAAGCGGGAGAATTAGGAGAACGGAAAGCGTTGAGAGTTATAATTACGGACCTAAGAGAGTAAACTCTTTGAAACATTTCTGGGTAAGGGATCGAAGGAAGTATGTTCCTCTACTACAGGACCTGAATGAGGAAGGACTACAGAGCCCTGGACCCGGTGCTAGGTGGGAAATAAGGATTTTCTTAGCTTTGCTTTCACTTCACCGTGGCTTTGATTTGCATTGCCATAGAGTGATGACGAACATTCTTCGTGGGCCACTTGGCCATCGCCATGTCTTCTTCAGAGCTCAGCTCTTCTGTCCATTTTTTTCCCACTGGGCTCTTTGCTGCGGTTGAGTTGTATGCGTGTTTCCTAGAGCTTGGGTATCAGCCCCTTGTGGGATGTGTGACACGACGTATCTTCTCTTCTCCTATTCAGTAGTGTGTATTTTTGTTTGAACAATGGTTTCTTTTGCTGTGCAGAAGCTTTTTCATTTGATACAGTTCCATCTGTTGAGTTTTGCTTTTGTTTGCCCGCTGTTGGGGTGGAGACCCCAAAGACAGCCGCGAAGCCAGCCTCGCCTGGTGCCTGTGTTTCCTTCTGTACATTTTATGATTTCAGGTCTTACATCCAAGTCTTTAACCTACTTTGAGTTAATTTTTGTGTTTAGTAAGAGACGGTGGTCTAGTTTCAGGATATGTGTGGGACCTTGAGAAACAAAGGGACAGACAAAAACACTAAGAGAAAATTAAATCAAAACAAACACTAGGAATTTGTAGAACTGAGGGTCCTAGAGGGGGAGGAGAAGGCGCATGAACAAAGCGGGAGTGCGGCCCAGGGGACTATGGCGGAGGGTGGTGAGCGACTTGGTGGCGGGTGTGGCGAGGAATTGTCCCTTTGAAGAGGTATGACCCTCTGAATCACATACAGTGTTGTAAAACAACATGCCCTCCATAACATTTTTTAGGTGACCTGGTTTGGATAACAAATTATAGGGTCACTCAACGGGTGGTGAAACAACCGTAGTAAACAGGAAACAACAGCCCCACAGCAAGAGCACTGACCTTATTCTGGAGTAAATTACAGTACGTCTTCTCTAACCTGGAAGCCACCGACCCCAGAAATCTGGGCGTCACAGACCCCATGTGGAGAGACTGAGGGCTGAGGGGGTCAATGTTTCATTTCATTAATAAACCAGATGCATTTGGGGAGATCCGAATGAAGTGAAGAGTTCGTGTGGAGACCTGGAGAACCGTCTAAAGGGCTCTGCATTCACCAGCTGGAGAGACACTGCAGATTCTTTCAGACTCTGTAGCAATTCAGGGGATGGAAATGTCTTCAAAGGAAGCCATCTACTTATTTCCTGCTAAGAATGTTGGAATGAAGAGCTGTTAAAGCCTTGGGTTCTTCACAGCATTGAGGCAGTATTTCAGTCCTGAATTTTGCCACCCTAGAATTGTGTCACGAGACCAATAAATCTATTTTTTCTCAGAGCTAGTGTTAGTTGGGTCTTCCATTGCACCTAGCCAAACGTGTTGCTAATTGATAAATGGCTCAATACGTGCTGGGTATTACCATTGTCCGTGCGCTAGACATCTTAATTTAGATCAATGATAGGGGAAAATACACTTGCAATCTTAGTGGCTTAGCAAGGATGTGTATGAAGGGAGAGAAGTGATGGTAATAGTATCCATCACTCTGGAGAGCTTTCAGAGTACAAAGTGCTTTGTACCTAACATTACTATCCCACTCTGGTAAGTGGGATCACCAAGACGGTCTAGACAAGTGGCTTGAGGTTGAGCCAAGCTCTGTCTTACTAAGATCGCCCAATAAGTAACTGATTGACCAGATTGGTGCTTGAGACATGTTTGCCAGGCGCCAAACCCACACTCTTCCTCCTAAGACTGTCCTATCCACTTCTGCCACTCACCTGCCCCTCCCTTATCTTTGCAATGAGGTAATGCCTAATCTGATGAAGAAAATTATTCTGAGCTGATGAGATGGATCTTTTGAGATGATGTGTAGGAAGAGTTGAGTATGAAAGATTCTGATGCTGGTAATTCAAAACAAAACCACACGCCCCAGATGGGACCCATATCCATCGGTGGGTGTCCATGCATTCTTGGTCTCTCTGGAATGCTGCTGGTTCATACCTATTTCCCCCCATCCAGTCAGTGGTTCTGTGGACTCTCGAAAGTTCCCCAGTTTGTCATGCAAAGTTTTCCAGTATTCAAGAAACACTAGGATGATATTTTCTCTGCATCCTCATCTATGAAAGTCATAGTTTGTACTGAGAATGAATCTGATATAGGTTAATGTTTCTACTCAGCTGCCATCATTGTCATCAACATATTTCTCTGATGTCTACGATGAAGATAAAAGTATCAGCACGGAAGTTTGCACATTCCTCTGTTTTTCTGCAGCTGAAATTGTCAGGGAGAAATCAGGGTGTTTGGAGTTTTTCTTCAGCTGGAAATTATTTGAAGTTGTGAGAAACTCCTCTAAGAATTAATCTAACACTCTAATCACAAGCAAAGATTTCCCACTTTGCAATCAGCTTCACAGAGTCTTGAAGAGATGGCATTTAAGGAGTTGGAGATTTCTCAGGCCTGCAGCCTTTAGCGGTGCTGCTGGCACGTTGTTATCTTTGATTCAAAAGACAGAGAATATGTGGATAATTGAAAAATATAGAGAAGTCCCAGTCCAGATTTCAGTCTCACCTGAAGCCACAGAACATCACAGGTTTTAATTGGATGTGAGAACAGAGATAGAGGGATGTGTTACTACTCAGGATTCAGGGGTAGTTTCTACAGTCAGCTTGCCTGGGTTTGAGTTTCGATTCCCCCACTCACCAACCATGTGACCTCATCCAAGTAACTTATCTGTGAAATGGAAATTGTAAGAAGACACAAAGACTTGTAATGAAAATTATAGGACGCAAAGGACTCTGATAGTCCTTAATTATAGCGCAAACATGTACTCTTATCATTGTTCATGTAAAGACAGATGAAGCCAGAAATAAACAAGCTGATTCTAACTCTCCTATCTCTGTGGGTAATTAATTAGGAATTATGTCAATGAAGCATCCAGAGGCACCTTTCAGTCTCACCCGAGTTTCTCCACCAAACTCTGTGGCCGTCCTTGTCTGAGCTAACTCTTCCATCCCAGGCTTATGTTCTTGGTCACCCCCAGCCAGCTCTTAGATTCTTCCAGAGTGCTGTGAACACAGTAGCCACAGTGGTCTTTGGGAACATGACTATGACCATGAGACTTCAGTGTGGGAAGCCCTCGGGTCCACGTGACCATGGGGAGCAGCTCCCCCTGCCCTCTGTGGCCAACATAAGTCTCACAGAAGAAGATGCTGGAGAAGACCCTCAGCAAGGGTCTCTTCATCTTGGCTGAAACAAAATGTGCAGAAACTTGGAAGATGACCTTCTGAATGAAGACATGGGTCGGGGGCCAGTAGCAAAGCTTTATGGGAGCGCCTTTCAGACCCAGAGCTGTTTCCAATCTAGTTAAATCTCCTGCCCCACCCTGACCCCCAGCAAAAGGGAAAGAAGCAAGTTTGACCTATCTTGAGCCAGAGTTGTGCTGCTCTGCCTGTTAAGAATATGATTAGCTTCTGAAAGTGACTGATGCCTTGGGTTTTCAATCATGTTAGAATCTGGAATAATGGAATTTCTTATGAGGTCTACAAAAAGGTCTGATAGACTTTCTACAGCAACTTCCTCCTCCTCCCTTGGAGCCAAATTTACTTCTGCCAATCAGCACTGTTTACTGCTATGGGGAAGCTCAGGTTTGTGATTTAGTCTGTGTCAAGAGATGTGAAAATCAGTGGTGTATTCTGTAACTCTCCTGGGTTCAAATGTCACTTGGCCTTTCTTTGACAGAAGAATGCTCTTTGAGCATTTAAAATTCAAATATCACTTTTAGGTGAGAATTTATATCCGTCTAGATTATAACCAAAAATGGGATCACAGTATCCATCCAGGAACAGAGATTTGAATCCAGGACCCACCTCTGACAAGCTGGGTGCATATTGGCAAAGCTTCACCCCCACCCCTCCAAAGAGCTTTGATTTCCTTAGCTGCAAGATGGAACTTAAAGAAATATCTTCTGTGGCAGAATTCCTGGCAAGCACATAGTCGCTCTGTACAGAAATAGCCATGCTATGTTTGCCACTGCTGTCATTGTGGTTGAAGTTTTGGAATAAAACATAAGCTTTAAGACCATCTCCCAGTGAAGAAGCTGCTTTGGGCGAATATTCCAGAGACACTTGAAAAAAGTGAAGATGGTAGAGTATGAGTTTTTCTCCTTTAAAGTTAGCAGCATTTTGTTGATCGAGATTGATAAGCACTGTCTTAAGTTTTCCAAATTATGTGTGTGACAAAATTAAATGCCACACTTTAATTTTATGCATGCTTTCTGGGGTGGGCTAATCACATGAAGTTGTAGTTGTTGGTTGAATCCACTCCTCTGTTAGGGTGCCCATTACCCCAAACACGGGGTCAGATTCAATTTTTAAATTTTAAAGTAAATATATAGGCAGTGCTGACTTAAGATGGTTCAACTTAGGATTTTTTTTTAACTTTACAATGGTGTGAAAGCAATACTCACTCCACAGAAGCCATACCTCTAATTCTGAATTTTGATCTTTTACCAGGCTAGCGATATTCACTTACAATACACTTGTGTGGTGGCAGGCAGCAGCTGTAAGCACAGTTCCTGGTAGCTGAGAGACCACAAGGGCAAACAACCCTCTACCAACTATTCTTGAACTTCATCAGAAGTGAGAGAAATTGATGACCCTATTTCTGTCATTCCCATCAGCCCGCATCAATTTTAGTTCAATACTTCAAACCTTCCTCAGGACCTGTGTGCTTTCAGCTGTGCACATTATGGGTGACAACTCATACACCATTCCTTCTTCACTTTCAGTGCAGTGTTCTCAACAATAAGTTGCAAGAGATATTTAACACTTTGTTAGAAACAGAGCTTTGTGTTAGATTTTGCCCAGCGCTAGGTGAATGTCAGTCTTCTGCATGCGTTTAAGGTAGGCTAGCCTAAGCTATGGCCTCCAAGAGACGAGGTGTTTAGAATGCATTTGCAACGCATCGTATTTCCAACTTAGGATGAGTGTATTGGGATGTAACCCCTTTGCAACTCAAGGAAGACCAGCACTGCAGTTGTGCTTCCGCTATGACTTCTACAGCTTCTACTGTACAAAACTTCCCACAAATAATAATTATAAACACTGGACAAAATTAACATGACTACAGTAAGTCACTTGGGACCCTAAAAGCCAGTGGATTCTTGAAAGAAATCTTCACTTAAAAGGAGAGAATGACATTGAGGGGGTTTCTTGTTTCCACACCTTCTCTAGGTGCTGGCATCCCTTCGTGCCCCGTTGGCAGCTAACCAGTCATGTATCTAGCCTAGTGCCTTGGAGGTTGCAGTCTGGAGCAAATGCAGATACTGAAAAGTGAGAGGGATACCTTACAAAGAAAAACAAGATGAGGGGGCATTATATCTCGGGTATCAATTTTGCCTCACTATCTGACTGACTGAGGAATCATCTGGGCACAAGATGGCTAGCCACAACAAACTCAAGATAAAATAAGTGAGTTGAGATTTCAGTTGTCTCTTAAAAGGTAACCTTTATAGTTTAAATCCAACCAAGTTAATTTTCTGCTAAAATAAAAAATAAATCAACATACTTTAGAGGTTACATAGCAGATTGTAGAGTCTCAGTAACACAACATTCACAGAACCCAGACTACAAAGGAAACTGTGAGTGATTCTCAAGAAAGAAAAAGACAATATAGTTACAAATGAGGTGTGTGACAGATTGAATATAGAAGAAAATTATTTCAAAATCTCTATCATATATGGGCCTCCCTGGTGGCCTACAGGTTGAGTCTCAGCGCTATCACCACTGCTCCCTGAGTTCGATCTCTGGCCAAGGAGCTGGCTCACACAGCACAGCAGACCTCTCCTGCCTCACCTGCTACTCCCCTCAGCAGTGACTTTCAGTAGATCCATCTGTTCTTCTCCCCACTCTGTCTCTGGTGAATTCTTTCGCACACCCCCCCCAACACCTCTGGCCTGAATCCCAGTTCTTCTATGCAAAAGTAAAAAAAAAAAAAAACACCTATTATAATTGTATGCAACGATATAAAGGAAATTATGTTAAAATAAATAAAAATATGGACAATGTCAGCAAAGATTTATAAAAATGGTTTAAAAGTTTAATTTGAAAACAATGTTTAAAGATGCAGATAGATATTTTAAAGCTTAAAAAATAAATATCTGAAATTAAAATTCACTGGGGGGAATGAACAGTTATATTGGAGATGACACAGGAAAGAGTCAATAAGCTTGAATGTGGATCGATAAGAAGGATCCAATCTGAAAAAGAAAAGACAGATGAAAGATTTTTTAAAAGAACAGCTTCTGCGGGACAACATTGGAAAATCTAATATATGTGCAGTTGGAGAGCCTGAAAGAAAGGGAAGAAGGACTAGGGCACAGTGTTTTTTTTTTTTTTTTTTTTTTAAGAAGTAATATCCACAAACTTCCTAAATTTGGAGAAAGACATAAATGTGCAGATTCAAGAAGCTTCATCAAACTCATCCAAAGTCAATATAAAAAACACTGCCTCGGTGCTTCCTGACACATCATAATCAAAGCAGGAACAGAAAAGATAAAGAGGGAATCTTGAAAGCCGCCAGAGGGGCAGCACAGCATGCAGGGAGTGTATTGCTGATTTCTCACCAGCAGCAGCGGAGTCCAGAAGGCAGTAGAGCAACACGTTGAAAGTGCCGAAAGATCAAAACCCAAAGCTGTCAGTCCAGATCCCTTTACAATAACCTTAAAAATCAAGGTGAACTAAGTATATTCTCCAATAACAATAAACTAAGAGACTTAATCCACTAACAGCAGATGTGCACAATAATGAATGACAAAGGGAGTTGATGAGGTTGAAGGGAAATGAAGCCAGTCGGTAGCTCTGTTCTTTAGGAAGAAAGAAGACTGGAAAAGGTAAATATTTGGATGGATATAAAATGCAATTTTACCTTGATTTCTTAAAAAAATTAGTTTCAGCATGTTGGGTAGTTTTTTGTTGACAGATAACAGGTGCTTAATAAGTTGGGGCTGAATAAAAAAATAAGGGAGAGTGAAGAGAGAACTGCATCAAAGGGAAAAGCACAAGGTTATGGTCACTTTGATGGACAATCTGCATGTTACTTGTCATTGTCATTCACCATATACCAAAGGGTCAGTTTGAGAGTAGGCGCTGAATGGCTGCTAAATACAATGGGCTTTGCAGATGTTAAATTAATTGTGGTTTTGAATGACCTGAGATAAAAACAGAGGGCATTCAAAAAGGGTGACTAAAAAGAGTTAATGAATGAACTCCTTATCAGGTGCAGGGATTAACAAGAGATGGAGAAGAACCCTGAAGTAGCAACGAGGTGAATGCCATTGTTACCCCCAGGTTACCCTCGGGGCAAGTGAAGAAGGTCATTGTCACAGGCTGGTGAGGGTGATAGCGAGAAAATAAGACTGTCTTGCACAATACCTTTATTAAGTATTTTTCCAAAAAACATGAAAATTCTAACATGAAAAGATCTATCTATGCCTAGGTACATAGCACCATTATGCACAGTTGCCAAGTTATATAGCCAACTCAAGTGCCCTTCAACAGATGAATGGATAAAGAAATCGCGGAATATATACTCAGTGGAACACTACATAGCTATGAAAAAGATGAAATGGTGGCAATTGGACAACAGGGATGGACCTCAATGGGATCATGTTAAGTGAAATAAGTCAAAGACTGAAAAACAAATACTGGATGGTTTCACTCATCTGTGGAATATAAATAACCAAAAAGTCATGCACAGGCAAAGTATAGTAGAAATAAATCTCAAATTCAGGGAAAGAATTTAATGGTATCAGAGGGAACAGGGGAGAGGAGAGGGGATGGAAAGAGGGAGGCAGAGGGGGGGGCGGCACAGGTCGTTTGGTGGAGAGTGAATGGAACATTGGCATACATGAGAAACAATAAATAAAAATGTCATAAGTAAACAGACAAATAAATAAAGCCTGCCCATTGAAGACATGACCTGGGAGAAAGGAATTCCGCCACCCCCACGGAGCAGCATACTACAGAAGTCTCACATGCAGAATACCTGGGAGTATCCATGTGTCAGCTAAACTAGAGGCTAGAAGGGAGGACACATTTGGGAAGACTTTCAGTCTTCTCAAAAGATCGATGCACAAAGCAATGTGGAGAGGGACACAGGGAGGTTCTCAAAATAGGTGAGGAAAACCAGAACAGAACTTCCACCCTGTCCTTTGACTTTGCAGTCTAGTCACTAAATAACAGCACAGGTCAGGTCTTCAGCCACAGTCACTGCAATAAACCCCCCCAGAAGGTGCTCCCTTGAGCTGTTCTATAAAACCAACACTGATTCCCTAAATACGAGCTTTTTCAACGGGTCATCCAGCAGGGTTTGCCCTTAACATCTACTCCAACCTAGATAAACTTCATTGCCAAGGAAACAGACTGAGAGTGAGAATGAAAATCACTTGCCGATATCGCTAGTGACGGTGAGGACCCAGATGGAAACCAGCACCTTCAAATCTCACCGGACCAGCATTCCACCCACTACAACTTGAAGCAGGTAAACATGGGCATTTTATTCACCTTAATCCTGGTTTTAGGTTGATCTGCCCTTTCTAGAATGTTTCTTCGTGTGTCTATGGGGACTGCAGCGCATTTGGACTTCCTGGTGTAGACCACACACACAACTTGAAATCTGAATTATTTTCTCAAATTGCCAACACTAGCCCAGCAGCCTCACAGCACGGAATCCTTCTAGGTCCCAGACAGCATGAAAAACACCCCACCGTGACAGTGTGAGGTGGGTAACCCTCTTCCCATTTTATAGAAAGGAAAATCGAAGCACCAAGAGATGAAGTAACTAAGCACCTGCCAGTGTTTTGAAGATGGGCACGTACTAGAACTTGAACCTCTGCAGTGTGTGATCACCAGTCTGTCACCTTGGGGTGGGGGGCTGAGCCGAGCCTGACCTTGATGGCTGGTGACATATTAGCCGGGGGCTGATGGAGTGGGAACCCACTCATAATTTATCTCAGGGAAAAAATGCTCCCTCTATCTTGCCACTGACAACTGAACCCTTTAGTAGCATCAGGGGGAATTACATTGGAAGAAAAATGGCATGTCCGTGAATACTACATTATCTTCGGGTCCACTAAATTGATTTTTATTTTCAGAAATAAAATATTTCCAGGAGTTCTGTCTGGATTGGCAGGGAGCCAGGGACCATTGAACTTTTTTTTTTTTTAACCAACCCTTTTGGGTTCATCCAAGCCTTCTGGTTTCAGAGTCTCCTCAGGAAACCTGTTGAGGTGGAAAGAGCACAGAACTGGGCCTCCCTGGTGGCGCAACGGGTTAAGCACAGAGCTGTGGAGCTGTCGGCGGCTGAGGCACTAGCAGCTACAGCGCGAGTTCGATGCCCGTGTGGGGAGCTTCCCACATAGCGCAGCAGACCTCACCTGTCTCCTCACTGCTCCCCTCACCAGTGTGTTTCTGATCTGCCTGTTCTGCTCCTCGTTCTGTCTCTGGTGAACCCTCTCACCGCCCCACACCTCTGCCTGCTCCCCAGCTTGTATGCAAAATCAAAAAAGAAAAAAAAACCACCACCACAGAACCGCTGGAACTCAAATATGAATTTGCAGAATTTGTCTTTCCCCACACTACGAGAACAGTTTGCTTGCATCCAAAGGGACCTGGGGCTGGATCCTAGCTGATTCCAGAGTCTCTCTTTTCTCTTTCCCTCTGGAGCAAGTGTTCATAAAGGAAATGAGAATGTCCATGATAGCCATCACTTATTGAACAATTGTTATGTCCCGAGTACATCCCAGGTCCTAAGTGCATCCCAGGAATTATCTCATTCAATCTGGGCAGGAAACTGATGAGGCAGATGCCATCATTAGCCACTCTTTTCAGACAAAGAACTAGTAGTTTAAAAAAGTCTAATCATAAAATCAAGCAGCTAATTGCTAAAGCTGAGATTCACATTCTGATCTGGTTGCATGTGAAAGTTTGATTTCCACTGTGATTGACAATTTCAATCACCTAGAGAAAATGGAAAACAGAGACACCTAAACCTCACTCTCAGGAAGCCAATACAGCTGATCTGGGAAAAGCCCTGGGCGTCATTTTTTTTTAATTCCCTCAGTAATGCTGATGTATCTATGGAGGAACCTAAGCAGAGCCCTGTGGAAACCTTCCACCAGGAGAGCTCCCTCAAACAGTGAAGCAGTCTAATCCTGGTGTTTATCTTCATAATACTCTACACACCACAAAACCCTCTTATGTGAATAGTCTAAATCCCCCCAAAGACAAAGACTTGCTGAATTGTACTTTTCAGCCGGATCTAAGGTTTATTTCTAGTCTTCAATTTATGTAGGCAGTAGTAATATTTTATCTTGGTGGCTCCATAACATTTCAGAACCATCCAACCGTCCTTCAGGCAATGTTCAGAAAGATGAACCCGAGTGGCCAAGAGGGAGATGTTCTGTGGCTGATAAAATACAGCACACCCACCCCCGCTCCAGCCTGAGAATGTCTTCGCTAGAACAAGCCAAGCGCACCAGCAATCCACCCACTAGCACAGCAAAATAACTCACCCGACATTTAAAGGGACTCAGCAGGGCATCAGAGCAATTTTCCTATGATCCAGGACATCTTCGAAAAGGTGTCCATTTCTAGAGGACAACAGGCGCCATGTCTGCAAGATTGCTCAAGAGCTCGGCTTTAATCAGGCAAGTGAGAAAGGACAGCGAGGAAAATGATGGTCCTGCAGATCGTTTTGACCGATACAGTGTTCAAAAGGATTCTTCGAGGCCCGATCTTGACAACTGGCACGACTTTCAAAAGATTTCAATTCACAGACAGCATGTCTTGATTAAAGCAGATTTAAATCTAAATAAGATACATAAATGACAAGATGTGTGGGAGGATTCTCCATTCACGAGGCATCCACTGTCTCAGGAAGGAAGAATAGGGAAAACTGATGTGGTTTCAGAGTTCTAGTGTTTGCCAAGAATGTAACTGATTGGAAAACAAATACTATGAGAAGGCAGCAGAGTTTTCTGACTAGTCCATCTTTGAAAAAAAAAGTAACGTTTCATGAATAAACAGAGTGTATGTGGATTTACAAATTATCAGGCAGTGATGGAATGTAAAACAGTGCACTGATGCATCAACCGAAGAAAAGACTATCACCAAGGCTTTGGGGTGGGGGGTAGGGGTGGGTCCTCGTGTGCACACGCTTTTAATTCCTCTTTCCTCCTGGGTATCCTCATTCAAGCTATCATTTAGTCTTCAACATTGGGAGCCTATATAAATGAAGTCATAGTGTGCGTATCCTTTGAAAGTTTTTGCCTCACTTTTTGCTCGAAGTAGGTTGTGAGATTTATCTATGATGCACATGGATAGGATCTATTTCCTTCATTTCCACATGGTCTTCCAATGGATGAATACACCACAAATTGTTTACCTGTTCAATTCTTATTGAATTTGTTGGATGTCTCCAGTTTTTATTATTTTAATGCCCTCTGGACACAATAGTGCAAAATGCCGAAGAGGGTCTTCAGAGCAGACATTTTTAGAATATTGAAATAATGACTATTGAATTCTAAAGTGGCTGCAAATATTTATGATCCCCATCAGCTGCTTATGTGAGAACCTGTTCCCCAGAAATATATTTTAGAACTTTGAGATTTTTTCAAGCTTATCTATATAGGTATTTTGCCATGGGTTCAATGTGCTTTTTCTGATTACCAAGAAGATGAGCATCTTTTTCTATTTTACTGGCCATTTGTCTTTTCTGGGAATGCCAATTCAAGGATTTTGTGCATTTTATTACAGATTGTTTGGTATTTCTTACTGAGTCTCAGGGAATTTTTAATGTATACTGTTACAAACCTTTTGTTGGCTTTATGTGTTGCTGATAATCTCCGAGTTTGTGGTTTCCTTTTGGTTTTTGTGTTGATTTTGTGGTCTGATGAGCAAACGCTTTACATCTAGGCACAAATTTATAAATCTTTTTCTTGGTGCTATGGCTTTTGTCTTAAAAATATTCCACTTTACTCAAATCTTATACATACACTGTTTTTTATTTTTCACACCTAAAGTTTTAAACTTTAGTCTTTTGGTTTTAAATATTTAATTCTCCTTAAAAAATGAAAAGTGAAGATTCTCCCTCTCCCAACTTTTCTCTACCCTTCCTTCCCTCCCATCACCCTCCTTTCTCTTTTTTGCCCCCTTCCCCCTTCCCCAAGTGTATAATTTGTTGTTCTGGTTTATCAAACAGGCTCTCCTTTTCTCACTAATACATACTATTCTCCATGCAGATAAAGTTCTCATATCTATGTTGCTCTATGTCTTTAAGGACACGTGTTTTCTTTATTCTGATCCCACTGCTCCGTGTATCCCTAGACATACCCACATGATCTTACACATTACACTTTCACATTAGCTCATTATACTTTTATATTAAGTCTAATAGGCTTTGGTAATTATCCCACCTTTCTCTTTTCTTTGGGAATGTCTGGCTATTTTTGGTTCCTCTTCCATATAAATTTATATGTTGTTTTACAAAAGACACTACAGGGATTGGCTATTGAATTGGATCTTTTGACCAATTTGGGGGACAACTGGCATTTTTTTTTTTAAGATTTATTTTTTATTTATACATACAAGCTGGGGTACAGGCCAGAGGCGTGGGGTGGCGAGAGGGTTCACCAGAGACAGAGCAGGGAGCAGAACAGGCAGATCAGAAATACACTGCTGAGGGGAGCAGCGGGTGAGGCAGGAGAGGTCTGCCGCACCATGTGGGACTCTCCCCGGCCGGGCGTCGAACTGGCGTCGAACTCGCGTCGCCGCTGCCGACAGCTCCATAGCGCAGCGCTTAACCGCTGCGCCACCAGGGAGGCCCCGACAACTGGCATTAGTTGGCATTATTAAGTCTCTGTGGAAGAAGGGTGATCTATCCAATTCTTGAAGTCTCTTTAAGGTCTTGCCATACAGTTCAAATTTTCCTCAAAAGATCTTGCCCTTTTATTGAGACTTCGTGTTTAGAATTTGCCTATTTATTTTGTTTCTCTTCTCCTTGTTTTTAAGCAAAATTGACCCCGTCCAGGAGTCTCCCATCTTCAGATGCTAAGGGGTTCTCATGCCTGAAATCTCTTTCTCCCTGTGTAGCTACCCCACTTTGTCCCTCAACTTACTTCCCTTCTCCAGTAAGTCAACTCTGACCATTGGCGATGCCATAACAACACTCTCCTTTCCAATCAAGCTAACAGGCAAATAGCCCCCATTTCTCAGAAGTCAGTGTTTCTGGCAGAGAAAATGAATACACTGGTAAAGCAGCCAATGAAAACCACAAATATGATGCAGCCTATTAAGCTGCAAAACATGTTAGAAAGCAAGTGAAAAACTCAAAGGCTGGGTCTCCCTGATGGCGCAGTGGTTAAGCACTGCACTGTGGAGCTGTCAGCAGTGGTGACTCAAGTTCACCCGGCCAGGGCGATTCCCACATGACAGGGCGGACCTCTCCTGCCTTGCTCGCTGCTCCCCTTAGCAGTGTATTTCCAGCGATCTGCCTGTTCTGCTACACAGAACAGGGGTAGCTGTTCCGTGGGTAGCTATACAGACTTTCCAAATTTCTGTCTCTGGTGAGCCCTCTCGCCACCCCAGCCTCTGGCCTATACCCCAGCTTGTATGCATAAATAAATAAATCTTTAAAAAAATAATTTAAAAAAATCTCAAAGCCTTATGATTTATAGTTTTTGCCATTACTAATATGCTGTCTCAATTTAGGTAACCATTAATTTTTTCACTTCTGGATCTGCAAGATGAACCGTTTTTTAAATGCATCAATGTTCATTTCAAAATCAGGGTCATCACCATACAAAACATCAAAAGAAAAAAACTGGAAAAAATTACTTTTATCGAGCACAAGTTCTGCTAACAGTTCAATGACTTTCCTTATTGTTAATCTTCTGAGTATTGTAATCATCCATTGTGGATAATTTTGAATTCTAGTTTTGTTTTACCCAACATTATAAAATAAACACAAAAAGTAAGTATGCAATAAGCATGATAACGTCATATCACATGTGCACCACCAAGCTGGTGACAGCATTTGTCACCGAAAGTGGGGCAGCTAGGACTTTCCAAAGTTTTGTTCTAATGAACAATCCTGATATTTAACACTCTTGCACATTAAATCCTGTGTCCATTCACTCATCCCTAAAATAATTATCATTGAGCATCCGATGCCAGGCTGTGTGTTTAGCATACAACAGGAACAACAGGAACAGCCCCCCCCCTCAGGAAGCTTGCAGTCTAGTGGGGAACAGATGTTAGACAGTGATAACTCCCACAACATAATGGATCACTGATGATTTAATTACAGTGTTACTGCAGAGAGCATGATAGGTGGATTATGCGCGTGTGCTGGAGAGCATTCTCTAGCACAGACAGTCAGGAAATGCACTATTATTGCTTTAGGGCAGTTGAGTTGCTGGATCAAGTGATAAGAATATGTTTAGGTTTTTTATCCTTCTTTGAAAGATTGTCTTCCAAGGAATCTGTACCAATGGACCATCAAACAAGATAGGAATGCGTGGGTACCTATTTTACAGCAAACTTCTCACCATGTCAGAACATTTGAAATAAATGGGGTTGATGTCAGAGCATTTGAAATAAATGGGATTGATTCAGCAATTTAAGTCAGGAAATTAGGAATGTGTAACTCTGCTGCTTTGTAATTGGCATTCCTTATTTTGGATTACTGGTAAGGTTAATTTTTTTCAGTAATTTTCTTAAATAGCTGACACTTTTTTTGGACTTATCAACATGTCTCCTGTTTGTATATCTTTTCTATGTGCTCTGATTGATATGGAGAAACTATTTATATATTAAGGACCTTAGGCCTTTACCGCATTGCTGAACGACTTTTAGTTTATCTTCTAGTTTATTTTCTGCCTCTGATTTTGTTTGCCTATTTAGTCTCATTATATTCTTATTCATTTCATCCTTATTATTTATTAACAAAAGCTTTAAGTTGGTTTCATTCTCTTGCTTTTATTATATGAGTCCATTTCCAAGGTTGCTTTTCCATCCAATAAAATAAAGGACAAGAAGAAATGGAGTGTGGCTGTGATGTGGAAATGTCAAGCCAGTCCCTGAAATGAGAATGTCCCCCCAGACCTGGTCACCTATATTGAGTCCTCAAACAGATATGGGACTCAGCTCAGCCTTAGATGGGAAAAAAAGCTTGCATGGAACTGACCTGAATATGTGGCTGGACTCCACGGCGGCTCACGTGAACTCTTCCTTTACCAAACGTATTTCTATGCTAGGGCTGATAATAAAGAAACTATGCTTATTAAAGTCTCACTCTGCCAGACCATCTCCTTCTGTCCTTCTTAAAGTGCATTCACTCAATAAAATGACTATCAGGAGTATATTATTAGTCAGAATCTCCTGTACAGAGAGAGAAAGAGGGAGAGACAGAGACAGACGTTTGCTTTGCAGAATTGGCTCCTTCCATTATGGAATCTGGCACTAAAATCTGCAGGGGGCAGCAGATGGAGACCCAGGAAAGAGCTGACATGACAGTTCAGGTATGAGGTCATCTCATCTGCTGTAGAATCCCCTCTGGTGGAGAGTGGAGTGTTTGTTCTGTTCAGGCCTTCGACGGATTAGACAAGACCCACATTATGGAGCGCATCATGTGCTTTATTCCAAGCTTACCCACTGACGTTTTAATCTCAACCAAAACCACACTCACGGAAACATCCAGAATAACATATGTGAGCATCATGGCCCAGAAAGTCGACACTAAAATCAACCTTCACAGGAGGAGGTCCTTTTGATTTCTATACAGATCACATAGCTAAAGTACTCAAAGGTTAATTGATGGGTCCAGTATTAGAGCCAGGCCTCACACCTGGGCAACCTGGCTGTCCATCCCCAAAATGGGACCAGCCCTGCTTCACACCAGCAAGGCAAAATGGGACCAGCAAGGCTTCGATATAGCCTTGGGGGTAAGGATGTGTGTAAGATAAGTGGTTTCATGTCTCACAAAAAGTAACTGCTCGGCACACATTTGCAATGATGGACTCCCCCAAGTCTAGTAACTACATTTGAGTAGACTCTAGAAATCTTTTTTATTAAAGATTTATGCATGCATGCATAAAAGAACTGGGGTGTAGGCCAGAGGTATAGGGGGTGAGAGGATTCACCAGAGAGTGGGGAGCAGAACAGGCGAATCTACTGAGACACACTGCTGAGGGGAGCAGTGGAGAAACAGGAGAGGTCTGCTGTGCCATGTGACTCAGCAACCTGGCCAGGTCTCGAACTCAGGCTGTAGCAGTGTTAGCCTGGGACTCAACCCCTAGGCCAGCAGGGAGACCCTAGATAAGTCTTCTTTTTCTCAAAAGAGACAAACTTCTAGCAGCTCTGCCTTTCACCATCAGGGAGAAAGCAATTATGACTCATTTACGTGGTTAGAGTTTATGTGATTAACTTTGTATCCTGATTAAATTGAAAACACCAAGGTCAGAAAAAATCGGTATATGATGTTAAATTTTAAGATTTAAGTTTATGTTAAGGTTTCCATTTCATGGTATGCTTATGATCTTTATAATGTAAAAATCTTTCTCTGATCACACCAAATCCCTCCTCATCATTTAGTAACTAAAGGGGCATTTCTACCTTTGACATGGGAGACCAGCCCTAATGGCAGGGCTGCTGGCTAAATCAGCCCACACCAAGGAAGTCCTCTTTATATGTAGATGTGAATGCTCACAAAAGGCTCTATAATGATTTTAGCCAAAAAACACATCGACCCAGCATCCTCGTGCCAATGGTACTGTGCTCAACATTATAGAAGGAATTTCAAGTACAAAAAGTTAATTCTGTTCTGAATAGGTGCTATATTAATAATAATAAATGATAATTCTAGATTGCCAGATTTGGGGTAATTATTTTAATTATATGTTTCACCATCTGGATGACAGTCCTGGGTGTTTAAACAAGTTTTCAATTAGTATTTTGAGGATGTGCCAAGAAAATGTTTCTCTGAGCGTTAAATTTCTTTCTCTTCTTTCATAATAATTTCTGTTTGTTTTCCCTTTTAATTTTAGGGTTTAAAAGACCTGTATCTCTGGCAGGGTGATTCAGTGACAATGACAGTAAAGGGAGAGAGACCTGTTTCTTTCACTACGGGGGTGAGAGTTTGGCTCCTGGGTGCCTCAGTTTCTTCAGGCATCAAACTGGAAAGGACGCACGTTACCTGGGACTATAATAAGGACACAATATGACAAAGTACATCGAGCCTGGCACTGCGCCTGGCACACAGAAGCTTTATAATCTACTTCATGCCTTATTAACTATGCTGAGAGCCACGTCTTGAAGGCTGGAAGCTATTCTGAGCAGCATGTGGAATTGAATCCTCACACAAACCCTGCAAGTTACAGATGATCCAGCCCCTTTCACAGACGTAGAAACCGCAGCCCTGAGAAGCCAAGTTAGACACCAAGTCACTCCATATCAGGAGCTCTGAGCTACCGCCAGCTGTTCTGCTGTCAAATGTCACTTGCCCCCTTCCACAACTACGAAGCTTTTCAGTGTCCATTTTCCTGAGTTGTTCAGATTGGGTTCGGTAGCAAACATCTCAAAATAAATGGGAAATGCGGCAAAATACCAGAAAAGAAAAGAAATCAACCTAGGGACAGGTCTGGTGAAAGATGATGCGAAACAGATCGAAAAGCCCACGGGAGCTGACATTCACGCATGGCGCGGTAAAAGGTGTCTCTTCACGGGATCTTCCCGAGTCCCATATGTCTTAGGTTTTACCCTTCCCATTTGTAAATCAAGAGCATAAGTCTCAGTCACTGTCACACACAGAAAGGGTTTTACATGCAGAGCCATCTGACTCCAAGCTGGTTCCTTACAAGGGCTTAAAGGAAATTGAGAATGAGGGTATCATGAATGGGGTTGAAATTCGCCTACCTCTTCACCTCACCTGCCTCTGGGACATGACAGGAGGTGTTTGCTGACCGCAGGTGGCAGAAAGCAGGAATCGACCTGTGAGATATGGGCAATAAAGATGTTTTAAGGTGCATGCAAAAGCTTTTCTGTGAGCATAGACCTGAGTTGGAAATGCAGAGCTGAATCCCTGCACACACCAGGGAGGAAAAGATGGCCACGGTGGATCATCGCCTCTCTCTTGATATTGAGTGATTTGCAATCTGAAAGTGAAGTTGGACTGCAAAGGGAGAGAGAGATAACAAGGAAAAAATATTCAATTTGAAGTTGCCTTCAAGGAAAAATGTCACCCGGAAAATGATTTTATCAGGTTTGAAATGCAAATGCAATAAAATCTCTGACATATTTGGATTGGTAAAATAATATATTTCAGGATTGTGTGAAGAGAGGATTTTAGTGCAGGGGAAGTTGTGGGCAGATATGACTGGCTACAGTTAGAATATAAAAATCACCATCTCAGAAAACAAATAAAATCCCTGACACTGGGTCGGGACTGTGGAGATTTAAGATAATCAGCCTTAGTCAAACCTCTTCCTAGGAGCAAATCCCCGCTTCTCTTTTCTGGGAGCCTCTAACAGGAAGCGGTCAGAGCAGCCCGGGCTGCACCTCTCTAAGTGTCCCTCTAGGGGGCGGTGTGGAGTCTGCTCACCCCTCGAGCCTCCTTTCCTGAGACCTCCTGCCACCCTCAGGGCTGGGCTTTGGATTCCCATGTCTGCGAAATGCCCTTGATGACCATGTCCTGTGCCACACAGCTGGTGTATCAGGAGCAAATGCTCACCCAATAGAAGCCACTAAGATGCTCAACCTTTGCTATTTCAACTGGGGCGTCAGCTGGGACTCAGAGACTATGGAGATGAGCAAGGCTTTCAACAGAGCGAGAGGAAACGGGTCTCTGGAAAAATGCCAGACATGCCTTTCCCGTCCCAGCTCAGCCCTTCTTCCACACTGTCTTAGTACCTCCAACGGTCTGCTCACCTTCGCCAGGAAAGGTCTTGACTGACGCAAAGCTCCCGCATCCTGTGCGGGGTATTATGGCCTCAACTCACTTCTGTGGGTAAGTGCAACAACAGCATCGTGATGTTTATTGCTAATCTTGGAGATAAATGTTATTTTGATCTTCGTACTGCTGGGTCTCTGCCAGACCCAAACAGCTACTGCTCACTGCCTTCCCTCTATGCACCAAGAATGTTGATGGGTTTTTGAAATAGAGGCCCCGAGAGAATCTGTGCAGATCTGAGGACAAATAGGTCAGGGTTCTTCTAGGTAAACAGTAGGTGGGGTCGCTCGTGCTTGGAAGCCAAGAGTCAGAAGTCAAGTCTCATGGGGGACAGCGTCATTGCCCAAGATCTAGAGCCGGCAAGGGCCAGATCAGGCCCCAGCTTTTTCTCTTCTACTTTGAAGCTCAGAGAGTGCGCTGCTGTGTTAAGCAGAATGGCCTGTGTTAAGCAGAGAAGCCCTTGGATGCATATGAAAGATCAAGGCCGTGTCTAGGACCTTTCAGAGTCTGACTTGGGCGTAAGGCCAGGGGCGCTCATGATGACAAGCGATGTGAAATAAAAGACCCTCAATATACCAGGGAGGCATCTGATTGAGAAAATTGATGAGAAGGGGAGAAACGAGGTGCGCAAATGACACGTTAGCTTCTGTGCAGAGGAGGTGAAAACCTGGAGGTGAGAAACTGGGGAGAACATTGGAAGCACATCATAAAAGCAAAGAGTCAAAGGAAGGGGACATTTTTAGAAGAGAAGCTCTCAGGAATAGAATTATTTGAGAGTAAAGTCAGCACCTCCATTTCCCGGAGGAGGAGACAGGCCGGAAGGCCGGGCTGCTGCTGTTTTGCACAGAGCCTGCAGGAGACCAGCGGGGGCAGCAGCACAGCAGGCGGAGCCGGCTTCCCAAATCTCAGTCACTTTCGTGCCACCTTCACTGTCGCTACAGAGAACCTGTGTTACATTTCTGTTCACTGTTCTTGAAACTGAAGTTCTTGCTAAATATAAGTGAATGTACTTTTAAAGATACCTTCTAGCATCGTCCTAAACAGACGATAAGTATCATTTGCCATAAATAAGAGTAAAAATAAAGATAAACACGAGGAAGGATATGGGGGGCTCCCTGGTGGCCTAGGGGTTGAGCCTCAGCACTTTCTGGCTACAGTTTGAGTTCCATCCCGGCCAGGGAGCCTCCCAAGGCGCAGCAGACCCCTCCTGTCCCCCGCTGCTCGCCTCAGCAGTGTATCTCAGTGGATCCACCTGTTCTGCTCCCCACTCTGTCTCTGGTGAATTATTTCACACACACCCCCCCTGCCACACACACACCTCTGGCTTCCACCCCAGTTCTTCTATGCACGCAGGCATAAATCAATCTTAGAAAAGAAAGAAGAGTGTGGAATCCTGCCGGCCTGAAAGCTGCTCCTCCTTGCTGAAGGGGAGAGTAGCATGTGGTTTCGGGCTGTCAAAGACCAAGAGCGCTGAGGTCTCCTCCTTGAGGTCTGTAGAAACTACCGGGAACTCAGAAGCAGGTAAGCTTCGCTCTGAGAACTAGCGCCATTCCATGCTGCATCCTCGCCTCCTACAAGCCCCTCAGAGGGCACCCCACGCTTCGGGAAACACCAGTGTCCAGGGCGGGTCCCTTAGCAGGTGGAACATGGAGTCGAAGAAGTATTCCGCAGGGACCAGGGTGAGAAGGTCCCCTGCTTGGACGTAGCCAGAACCTCCGGCACCGGGCAGCAGTGACCGCAGGGAGCTCAGGGCGGGGCTCCCCCCAGAGCTGGACCTCGGGGCTGCCTGTCCTGGACGCGGGCTCTGGCGCGCTGCACTCGGCTGCTGCTTGGAGTCACGTGTCCATCACACACCACAATCCAAGCTTCCCTTTTCCCAAGACAAGTGCAGGAGGGGCCTCTGTGAAGTGTCTCGCGGGCACTCTAGATCCAGCTGCGTCTCCCCATTTCTCACTGTCAGCGTGCATCTCGTATAACTCATTGTTTCATTTTCCTAGCGCTGCAGTCATGATTTCCCACAGACTGAGGGGAACGGTGCCAGCTGTAAGGAGCCCTGTGTGCCAGTTCCCAGAGGAGCAGGCGGCTTCCAGGAAAGACATTGACCTTCCCACGTCCACATAAATCAACAGACTGGATGGGGACAAGGTGCCGCCTTGGCTGGAGATAAAAATGTCCCCAACCATGACAATGGAAAATAGTGTGGTCTGAGCAACCAGCCCTACGTGAGCTCCCAGGCTAGTCCTGTTATGTCAGTAAGCATCTCCTTGATTTCCTGGGGTTAAAATGTTTTTTCTGGGGCCACCCTGGTAGTGCAAGGGGTTAAGTCTCAGCACTATGAAGCTATCTGCAACCACTGCAGCACAAGTTCGATCCCCGGCCAGGGAGGTTCCCTCATGGTGCAGCAGACCCCTCCTGTCTCCCCGCTGCTCCCCTCAGCAGTGTGTTTCAGTAGATCTGCCTGTTCTGCTCCCCACTCTGTCTCTGGTGAATCCTCTCACCCCCTGCACCTCTGGCCTGCACCCCAGTTCCTGTATGCATAAATAAATAAACCTGAAAAAAGTTTTTTCTTCCATGAAATTATGATTTTAAGCAGTTGGATAACTAAGTGCCTAAACCCACTTAAGCCCCAATTTCTTCATGAATAAAATAAGATTGATAAGATGACAACTCACAAGACCCTCGTGAGAAATGGCGGAGACAAAGTGCACGTGAGATTTTATTCAGTTCCTCTTTTTCCCACATCATAAACTGGTGCCACAAGCAGGAAGGATGGGCAGGAAGTGTACTTTTTTAAATATATATATTTTTATTGTTATTCATATCTTTTACGTTTTGTATTCCCCTTGGGTAGCCCACCACCAATTCACCCGTGATCCATCTCCATGGTCCTTGTGTCCTTCTCTACTCCATTTTGTGCTCTTATCCTCCCCCTCCCCAGCTGAGTGTCTCTCCTATTTGGTTTCCCTATAGTCCTGTTATAAGTGAAACCATTCGATATTTTTCTCTTGCTTTCTGGCTTATTTCACTGAGTATGATCCCCTCTCGTTCCATCCATGTCGCTGTAAATTGCATGTGTTTATCTTCTTTGAATGCTGAATAGTATTCCATTGTGTATAGTATCACATCTTGATCCAATCATCTATTTTTGGACATCTGGGTTGCTTCCATACCTTTGCTATTGTGAGCAGTGTCGAAATGAACATATGGGTGCATGTATCCTTTTGGATTAGTGTTTTTGTGTCCTTTGGGTAGATTCCCAAAAGTTGTATTGCTGGGTCGTATGGAAGCTCCATGTTTAGCAGTTTGAGGAATCGCCATACAGCTTTCCATAGTGGCTGGACCAGTTCACATTCCCACCAGCAGTGTAGAAGACTTCCTTTTTCTCCACATCCTTTGCAGCATTTGCTGTTGCCTATACTTTCAATGTGTGCCATCCTCACACATCCCCACGGAAGATCGGCTAACTTCCTACATACACAGCTTGGTGCCAGGGGCTGTGCACTCATTGGTGGAAATGCTCAGCCTGGTTCCTGTGCTCACGGAGCTGATACTCTGTTGAGAGGGAGGAGCCAGCTGGATTTAGTGAACTCAGGTGTGATACGGTCTAAAACTTTCCAAACACAACGAGGGGCTACTGAGATCATTTCTATTCTGCAGGTCAGGAAATATTTCTAGGAGTGGGCAATTTGTCAATAATTCCTTTAGCTCACTGGGGAGGTGGTGGTGGGGGAAGGCTGGATCACTGGGGGAATAAAGTAAGTTCAGCATGTCTAGAGGATCCTCGAAAAGTACCCAGATTTTCATTTCACTAATTAAGTACCTCTTTTAAAGCAACTACTTAATATCATAATTTCATGGAAGAAAGAACATTTTAACACCAGGAAAATAAGGAGACACCATCAGATTAGTGTCGATCCTTTGAATGGAATAAATCCAGTGTTAAAAATATTCAATTCATTTTGCTCACTTTTACTTAAAAATATATCTGTGACTATTACAGGTTTCCAAGAGAGGGAGAAAAAGGGCAACCTCTTACTAAGTAGAGGTTTTAGTCCCAAATTGATTGATCCCTTGTTTTCTCCCATCAAGGCGGCCCAGGGTGTGGATGAATAGCAGATACTTGCATTCATATTCTCTCCCTCTCCGTCTCTCTGTCTCTATCTCTCTCTCCCCAGTACAGTATACTATATAAAGCCAAATGCCACATTCTGCCCTCTGACATTTTCTACATCTGCTCAGATAATAATGAATTTTTTCTATATATGGTCTGTATAGTACATATTTGACTAACCATAAAAGCATAGATTTATAGGGCCTCCCTGGTGGCGCAGTGGTTGAGCGCTGCGCTGTGGAGTTGTCAGCAGCGAGCGACGCAAGTTCGACGCCCAGCCAGGGAGAATCCTACATGGCGCGGCAGACCTCTCCTGCCTCGCCCGCTGCTCCCCTCAGCAGTGTGTTTCTGATCTGCCTGTTCTGCTCCCCACTCTGTCTGTGGTGAACCCTCTCGCCGTCCCACACCTCTGGCCTGTACCCCAGCTTCTATGTATAAATAAATAAATCTTTTTAAAAAAGTATAGATTTATAAAGTGCTGTTAATTTAGATAAATTGACTTTGTTCACTCAAGATTCTGTTTTTATGAGATTCTGTTTTTAAACTCTACTCATGCTAATACACACACATCTAGTTCTCTGGTTTCACCTCCTGTTCACTATTCCATTCTATTCTGTAACTATGCTGCCATATATTTTGTTAGCCTCCTGGTGGACACAGGAATTGTTCTTTTCTAAGCATTGAGGATATAAACATATAAAAGGGAGAAAAGTGCAGTTAAGTAATTTGAGCACTTATTTTGCAAGAGACAGTATTCTGGGGCCACGGACGTAAGAAAAGATATAATACATTGACAGCCTAGTGGGAGAGACAGGGAGGTGAGCAGTAATTGAATTTGCATTTCAGGAAGATTAATCTTGCAGTATGTACGGCATATGGGAAGGAGTAGTGCAAACAAGGGAGAAAACAGAAATGGTCTGTAATGATGTGCAGAGGTCCAGCTGAGGCACGGAAGAAGGCCAAGTGAAAGCGGAGGGAGCGAAGGATGAGCTTAGAGACAAGGGACCGTAGTGGCTGCTACCATGGGGTGGGCTACGAGCCCACACTTATCTGTCCCCAAAGCCTCTACCTGCCCATCAAACCAAAGCAAACCACCTGCCATATGGAGAGACAAAGGTCACTGTCACTTAGAGGGGAGAAGGTTTACAAAGCAAACTGGCACCATCAGAACAAGCCCTTAAAGCGATTTTGCTGGGGGTAATAGCTGATCTCAGCCCAGACAAGTTCAACCAACCTACACTGCAGAGCAGACCCTCAGGGACCTCACTTCACTTTGGGTTCTTCACATAAGAAAGGCCCGCCCAAGACGCGTGCTTGTTCTGAACCTGGGACCCGCGCAGAGGCACAAGCTGGTCGTGAAGCTACACTGCGCGTGCGCAGCCGCGAGTCCCGCCTTTCCCTTGCTTTGCGGGTCCGTGAGCAAGAATCATACAGAAGCCCTAACTCCCTTAGGGGGACCAGACAGTACTTCGGGAGTGAGCCCTCTGCCTGCCTCCTTACTTGATTCAAGTAATTAAAACTCTCTTTGCCCCTGGTCGTCAACTTGGTCTAGTCAATTAATCGACATATCCTCTCCCTGGGTAACAACTTTATGGGGAGACCAGATGCTTGGGGAAAACTAATTTGTAATTCCCAGTTGTGCCCTTAAGAACTCTGGTGGACTTACGAACTCCAGTGAGAGAGGCAAACGGACTGACTTTCTCATGGAGAGTGAGACTGTCCTGCCTGCCGCTAGGCCAGAACCCAACACCGAGCGGGCACAGAGGAGCGGCAGCGGAGCCTGACAAAGTAAAGGGAATTTCTGAGAGAGGAGGTCATTTCTACTGAGAAAAAGGACAAGTAGGACATAGCCAGGCAAAGATGCGGCTTCAATCCCACTCTCATAGAACAAACTTAATGGTCACCTGACCAGTACAGGTGATGCCTGACTGCTGCGTGTCAGGCACAGTACTAGGCTATTTCAGCCTCCCAACAAGCCAGGGCTGATGTGGCTGGCTGCGCAGCGTGTGGTGGCCCTCTGCTGCCTGCTCTCAGGTTCTGCTTTCCTGTAGGTGCCTCGCAGGCTGATCCATCCTCTCCCTTCCTTGTGTTCCTATTTAGCTGTTCTCGAAATACTTTCCATCTGGAAGTTTTAGAGGCATGGCATAGAGGCTAAGTTCCTCCCACCCCTATTCACCACAGGATGAGCTTACTATTCCCAAGGTCCTAGAGCTTGTTATGCTGAAGCTTGAGGTGAGGGGTTGGTGGTTACAGATTTGGATCCCCTGTGAATTCCCTCTGCAAAGAACGTGAGGTCCATTTAAAAAAAAATTGCCAGGAGCCTTTTGTTTCCACCTGTGATGACATGAGAAGGTGAACTGTGGCACCAGAAGGCTAGGCCAGGGGACATCTTTTCTTTTCATAAAATGCTCCGATTGGAAGAAAATTCAAAAATGTCATCTTTTGGTTTCTGTCTTTGTGTTTCAGAACTCTGTGTTCTCCCCAGAGTTTCCAACTATATATATATATTATATTCCAACTATATATATTATCCAACTATATATATTTCATTAATCAAAGTGATAGTAATTATTTTAATATTATCGGAGAGTTAACTACTAAGTTTTCAGAGAAGCGTATCAGAGAAGCATATATATATGCTTCTCTGATAACTTAGTAGTTAACTCTCCTATAATATTAAAATAATTACTATCACTATGATTAATGAAATAGAAGTTAATAATAATAGCTAATGCTTCCATAGCATTTATGATTCCCCAGCAATTTTTCTAAGTGCTTTCCAAATATAAACTCATTTGGTTTCGGCAACCGTCTTATGAGGGAGGGATAATTATTCGCCTACTCTATAGATAGAGTCCAGACAGAGAGGTTATGCAGTTACTCCAAAGTCACAGAGCAGCACACACAGGTTCTACCACCAACGGCTGAGGTCCTGCAGACTGTGCTTGGAACCACTCAGAAATATTCCCCCTTCTGTGTAAATAAATCAAACAACTGAAACAAGTTCAATTCATTTACTCCATGGCTATTTTTTTAATTATCTGAGTGCCTGAAAAATATTTTGGCTTCAAAAAAACTGTCCCACTCAAAAAGATTGCTTTCTACAGATTTAGCTCAATCTAATTTTACCGATGAATAAATTTAAGAGGAGGTGACTTTCCCAGGTCTCAAGGTAAGAGCCACAGGACCTGGATTAAATGGACTCAGTGTCTCCCTAGCATCATATTGGCTCCATGAAAGAGGACAGTGGTCTTGTCCTGTCAGTCATCGTGGAGGTCAGTCAGGTGAGGGGGCAACACTACGGAGAAGGATGGGAACGGACTTTGGGGTGATATTCATGCAGTGTGTGCAGATGTTGATTTACACGGATGCACACCTGAAACCTAAATGACGTGGTAATGTTGTTATTTTGATCAAAATTATTTAAAAATAAAACAACTCAAGGACTCACGTTTTCGGTTGTCAAGTCCTTCAGAAGGTTTCAGCTTTCCTGCTGACGGTGGTGTGTTTTGTTCCTCACTTATTCATTTATTTCTCTGATAGTTGGCAGAAGTCATCTAAAATAAAATGCCAACATGCAGGTTACAGAAGGAGAATTTAGATGTCAGCTAAAGACGCTCATCCGTGCCACATGCCTGGATGCAAAAAAAGGGGGGTGGCAGGTGGCAAGGCAAAGAGAGGACACAAATAGGAAATTGGTCTGTCTGTGTCACAGCTGAGAGAGGACTGATCAATTTTCTCTCCCAGTGGGAAGAAAACTTAGTTTGGGATCATCCTAATCACCTCCTCCTTGTCCAAGAGGTCCCTCCTCCTACAAACAACGGGGAGAACAGATGGAGTCCGTCCCAGCCTTGGAGTCTGTGCTGTGGAATTGTGCTCGCCCGTTCATCTGTGGGCAAAGGGAGTTCAATATTCTCCACAGATGTCTGACTTCTTAAAACAATTTCCTACCTGCTTCAACATTTGTCACATTTTCTCCTCGGCTTCTGTCATTTTTGCTGCCTTCTTTCCTTCTTGGGCTTATGAGGACATCCATCCTGCTCAGGAAGACCATCAATAAGCGTCACCTGCTTGATGCCGTGATCAGCCGAGAACAATGCTGTCTTACCCAGGTTTTTACCAAGTCTGTATCACCTGTATTCTCACCTTCGTCGGCCATCTCATGTGTCAGGAAACCATTTTCAAATGATAGATGATCAAATCTTCCTGTGATGAGTGAATTCTAGGAGAAACATTTGCAGACTTTTTCCGGCAAATACCTGTGTCACGTGGAGTGGGTCAAAGCCATGGTTGTTCATCACCCACTTGGGCAGGACGTTAGGATTTTAATGAGCCACTTGTGGACATGGACAAGCTTGGGTGTAGGTCAGTCACAGGCTTCTGGTCTGTGGTGTTATCCAGGACCTCTTCACTCTCTTCCATTACAGAATATTTTCATTCCTTTGCAAAATTCCCTGTCCTGACAGATCTATTTTTAAGCCAGGAAATGGCCACATGAACACAGCACATTGACCAGACTATATTCTTCTCCTGGACCTAACAATTGATCCAGGAGTGTGGAAGGGTCCCAGGAAGAGCAGATCAAAGACTGTTAAGGTCACTAGGAAAGAGATGATTTCCCTCCTAAGACTAGGGCAGGTCTGTCTTACGAAGGTCTATGGAAGTCTGGCCCCCTGCCCTCACTCGGAGACACTCTGGTTGGGAAATCAGGCAACAAAGAGAAAAAAGGTTCTTCAACGTAGCACGTGACATCACTGGAGCCCTCGCAGTTAAGTTATAGCAGAATCCATTTACACACAAGCAACTTTCATTTGCAGGAATCCACAAAATATCCTCATTCCCACCCCACTTCCTCACCTGTTGTTGCTGGATTGGAACTGGTGTAATGTTGTCTCTTCAGAGTATGTCTCCCCCCAACAGAACTTGCCATCCATTTGTGCTAGTGTACACCCACACGCCTCCCAGATCCCGCTGCCAGCCAGAGGGAGGCATATGTTGGCCCTAACCTCAGGTGTCCGTGGTGGTTAACACTTTGTGGTCCGCTCACGGATTAGTGCATGTTTTTGTCACCAGTATCAGGTGGCTGCTCACGTATTAATACATGTTCATCTAGTCCCCGGTTTTTCACGCCACGGTGGATTTATTTGGAACTATTAGGAGCTATTTCTTGGATCGTACTCAGTCTAGAAGCTTTACACATTGTTTTGGTGAAAGTGTAATGTGTTTTATGAGAGAGATTACAGTTTTTCTAATATCCAGTAGTTCAGGAGTTGTGTGTGTTCTATTGAATGCTTCTACCATTCATGTGGTGGCACAGAAAATGGCTGGCCCCAAGGGCTGGTAAATTTAAAGGGCACCGGCACACAAAGTGTTAAGGTCCCGAGGCACAGAGGGAAGGCCACCCAAGGAGTGCGAATGTGAGACTAACTCTTGCTCTGCTCCTGACTTGTGGGGTGTTGTTGGGGGGCCCCTGCTGCAGCAGAAAGGACCTCACATCACTCCAGGTCCTTTGTAAGTAGATTCAGAAATCAAGGGCACCACAGCCAGGCGCTCTTATTTCAAAACTCTCCCGTGTAAGAGCCGAGAGACGATGAACCAAAACAAGTCCACAGCTCAGATTATTCAGCTATAAAAATAGGGATGAAAATAGTAACGACCCATTAAGACTGAAAGAATTCGTCTATTTAGCGTGATATGAAGTAGCTGATGAATCTCAATATGTGTAAGTTAATGTGATCGGTTTACCGAGACTTGGAGATCAATAAAGAAGCAAGGCTTTGCAGATATTTTATATATATATATATATATATATATATTAAATATATATTATATACATTATATATAATTATATATATTATATGCATATTAAATATATTATATATATTATAAAAATATATATTTGTGCGCATGCCTAATCACGTGTGTGTGTGTTTAGAGAGAGCGAGAGAGAGAGATGGGGGAAGTCACGTCCGCCAGATTCACAGCTCACAGATTAAATATTGAATTCCTCTCTCTGACACTATCATACAACGATCTTTTGATTCATCTGATCACTCCTTTTCTTTCCCCCTTTCTTTTCTCCCCTCCTCTCATTCAAAAAGTGTGTTGAATACATCATAGACCAAGGATTTTGCTAGGAATGAGCTATAAAACAGTAAAAAAAAAAATCACACTTCTTTCCTTCTTAGCCCTTAATATTTAATATGGCGCTCCCACGATCTGCCCTGGAACCACCAACTGCAGCCTTTTGTCAGAGAGAATTCAGACTGAGCCAGTCTATGCCATCAAAGCTCCCCTCACCCCTGCCAGCATTTTCTAGGAAAAAAGAGGCAGGGGCAGACTTAACTGGGCGAGTGCAGCTTGGACATGAGGCATTTTCTAAGCTGTAGCCACTGGAATTGTTGAAGCAGTTGGTGGTCGACCCACACTTTGTTTACCTAGGAAAATTAGAACAGATATAACCAAAAGGGCTTCGCTTGACTTGCCGCAGAGCTCACCCCCCCCCCAGCCAGATCACCGCGGCTGTGTGTGTGAACTGAATTATAAAGCAAGGGCCGCATTTGCTCCCCACTCCACTCCCCTTCCTGCCTTTCCACACTCCCAGGTGCCCATGATGGAGATGTGATTGCAGTTGCACAGAAGGAAATATTTTAAGACCTACCAAAAGCCTTGGCTCAGAACTCGCTTTTCCAAGCAACCTGTCTGAGCGTGGTGACTGCGGTGAATTATGGAGACCTTAGCGGGTTCACCAAGGGGCGCATGTCGCTGGGAGGTGGGGCGGGTGCTGCAGCTGGAAGCCCATTCCCTCCTCCGTCAGACACCAGCTGGGCTGCAGATTTAGTGTCTCCTCCGGGGGCTGCAAGCAAGGGCAGGATGGCACGGGACAGGGGCACTGGAGGACGGAGCTACCACATTCATCTTTGCTTGTGAGAGGCAAGACATCAGTGGATTACTATCCAGATCCATCTGGCTTCAAGTCTCAGGAGTAGGGTCTTAGAGTTAAACAAGTGAGATCCAGCCTTAAATAACAGGTGCAGGGACACCTTCCTTGCCATGTGAAAATAATGGCAGCTGCCCTCTGCCCTAAGCACTGTCCAAAAATGCCTGTTGTCAGAATCCCTGAAACAATCTACAGGGTGGATGGTCTATCCCCGGTGGCAGTTGGGGAAACTGAGGCACCGATCCGGAAATTCACCTAAAGGCACATATCTCAAAAGAGCGAGCCAGGAATAAACGTACGTGGTCTGCTCTTGTGCCAGTGGCCTCTTGCTGATGACCGTGTCCACGGTGAGGACGGTGGTGATGACCATGGTTCTTGATGCCATGTGCTGTGCTGGCCTCATTTCACTCGTTCTGCCCCAACACCAGCGCACTGGCTCTGTCCCCGTTTCAGTTACGCACAGTGAGAATCAGAGATCCAAGTGATCTGCCTGAGGTCACGGGTTTTTTCTTTGTTTTTTTTTACATACAAGCTGGGGTACAGGCCAGAGGCGTGGGGCGGCGAGAGGATTCACAAGATACAGAGCGGGGAGCAGAACAGGCAGATCAGAAATATACTGCTGAGGGGAGCAGCGGGCGAGGCAGGAGAGGTCTGCGGCGCCATGTGGGATTCTCCCCGGCTGGGTGTCGAACTCGCGTCGCCGCTGCCGACAGCTCCACAGCGCAGCGCTCAACCGCTGCGCCACGGGGGAGGCCCCTGAGGTCACGGTTTTTAAAAAACCCAGAAAATCAGAACAAGGACTCAGACTACACCTGGCCAGCTCCAAGGCGCATGCTTTCTGCCAGGAAGGTGCTGACTCAGGTGAGTGCCCTGACCAGACGGGAGAGCTTCCCCCCACCCCTCACCTACCTCCAGGATGCCTCAGGAACACAGGATCGCAGGACCAAAGAAAAGTCAATTGTCGCTGCAAACAGAGAGGAGGCTGGAAATCCAAACCTGCCTTTCCTCACGAAGCCCGTGTCCAGAATGAGGCTCTTAAAGCCCCGGCGAGTCTCACCCCTCGGTCCTCAGCACAGAGGCCAGCGTGCCTGCGGGGCCACTGCTGTCCCTCGTAACCAGGTCTGGTCACATCTCAAGAGCTGGGGTACGCGGTGACAGGTGCGAGCAGTGGTGAGATCGGTGTCGGGGGGCTTGCTTCTGCTCCCTGTGGTGCCAGCAAGCACAGGGCAGGTGCTCTATCGATTCAGGCAAACGGAGAAAGGAGAGTTGTAGAGCCCTTGGTGGCTTTTTCAGGTTTTAATGTTCTTTCTATGCCAGTTGTTGTGGGGGAAGCCCACTGGCTGGCAAGGCAGGTAGGCGGGGGCAGGCCGTCCTCCCAGCCCAGCGAATCTCTACTCTTCTCCCTGGGCTCTCTCTGGCGTTCTCCTGTGGGCTCTTCCTCTCGCAGGCGTAGCCATCTCCGTCTCACGTGGCGCGCCCTTATAGCCTCAGCCTCCGGACTCAGGTGTGCCCACTCACGCATGCCTACACACACCATGCCCCAGGCGCTCACCATCAGGCACGCGTGCTCCATTCCACGCGCCCTCTATGTTAACAAGATCAAGGCCCCAGGTGATAGCCACAGAGGCCAATGGCACAAAAGCCCAACCATTCACTCACCCCACAATCCCAAGCTGGGCACTCAGCCCTGGGAAACTTATTCAGAGGGGGAGGTTAGGACGTGCCACCTGCCTGCAGAGAAGTCACACGTTTGGTAGCTGCGAATCATGATGATGATGCCATTAACTAATTTAGTAGAGCCAGGCCTGTGTAAAGGCTCCCTCTAAAGCTGGTTAAATAAACTCTGGAATGGCCACATAGAGTACTATGCAGCAGTTAAAAGGAACACATAATATCTCCATGATTTGCTATGGTGTGATAGCTGGGGTATAATCCAAAATCCAGATGGAGAAGTGTTTATGGTGCACTGCTACCGTTCAGGAGAGAAGGGAGGAACTGATCTGTAGTAGCTTATATTAGTGACAATGAAAGGCTTTTGAAAATGTCAAATAAAGAGAGAAAAAGGAAAGAGAACAATCAAGGAGGGGGGCAGGATAGTGTCCAGACTTCTCTGAATATATTTTCTATAGAGTTGACTTTGAAACCATTTAAATACTTTCTCTGATAACAAAACAAATGGACATTTTCAAAAGCAATCCCTAAACATAAAAAATGAACCTAATTCTCTATTGGGTTGATGTCTGCCCACAGAGAGGGAAACCATATGGTGACTGTAAAGAAATTCCCTTCGTTCTGCATGTCCAATCCTGGGGATTCCAGAAATCCGCCATCATCTGGAAGAACTGGGGAAGCTTTTATGAAATCATGCTCATTGTTTTGGTGCTCCAGACCCGCTGTGGTTCTGTGAGTGTGTGGTGTGAGACAGAAGCACATGTGTGGCGGTGTCACTAGGGACCAGGATTTTAGCCTAGAAGGAAGGAAATGCAGGTTGTTGAGATTAATTCTGAGTTTTATTTGTTGATCTCCTCTTCTCCCCCACCTGGCCCCTCCGGGGGAGAATCATAGTCTAAATATCTGGTTGCTAGCTTGTTACCACAACCATCCAGGCCTCTGACCCTGAGCTCAGGCTGGTAATGGCCCACTTTCTAGGGTCTGATCTCAAAGTGTTAAGTGAAACTGTCTTCTAAAAAAGAAACAGTTAGTTTTGTAGCTCATACCCCTGTTAGCTTTGCTGGGACTATATACCCACAAGGGCAGGGTGGGAAGATAGTTTACTTACTTATTTGTTTGCAGGCAACTCTGGTTTCTTTGGTCCACCCATCTGACGACAAGTTCTCATCCATCTCAGTCTCCTGGCTAAAATTATTACAGTTGAATTCAAGAAATGACGACTTATCCAAAGAGGAAAAGCTGTGAAAGTGCTTCATCTGTTAATCCTGAATGATTAGATCATATTATGTTACTTTTCGGAACTGACTAACCCTTAAATATCAACATGAAGAATATGTTAAAGCCCAAAGTTTTGGTATCAAGCAGACCTGATCAATACCACACATCTAAGAGGAGTAGGGCTTTGTGTATGTTGCCTGAGAGTCAGCAGTATTTATTTCTCTGGTGGTAAAAAATGGATAATTGTACCTTTTCTTAGAGTTATGAAGAGCAAGTAAAATAATGAGGCAAAATCCAGATTTTACAACTCGGTTCCCTTCTCCTAGAAAGTTTTGCAGGGCAAATCACAGGTACGAGAGGGAAAAGAAAGCCTTTGAACTCATGGTGAATTTCATTTCTAACCAAGTGACTTACTCTGTCCATTGAATTGTCAGCAAAAGGGATGTTCATCAGTTTCACATCCGCAGGGGAGGTTTTAATTGCTAGTGAAAGATCCTGCAGAAACAGCAACCAGGGAAGTTCTAGATGGTACTACTCCATCACTCTAGACCCCTAATTAGTCTGAATAAGCAATCACACTGATATGGGATATAGTGAGAGCAAGAAAGAAAAAAATTTTTCTTTTAAGCTGCTGAGATGTGGGGATGCTTGTTGTATAGCACATTCTAGCCCATCCTGACTGATACCAAAAAAATGAGATTTTAGACAATTGATTTTCTATAATTCAACTAAATTAAACGCTCTTTTGTCTTAGGGGGAACTTTTTTATAGTTACTCTCAAAAACTTCTCATGTCCAATGATCATGGTTTTATATATGAATGTGATCATCTGATTCCATAATATTTTATACTATAGTTAGGATCAGTCAATAACAGGCAGTCAAGTACCTGTTTCCTCAAGGGGTATCTTCACTGTCTACTGCTCTTAAACGATTTAGTCACTCTGGGCTTTTTCCCACATCTTTGACAAACCAAGTTCCTCCTCCAGGATTTTGTACCTGCTGATCCTCCCACTGAAGCATCCTATCTTCACATACTCAAGTGGGCGGCTCCTTCTCCTTATTTAATCTCCGTTCTCTTCTCATGCTATTTCCTCAGTAGCCCTCCATGCTCAACCAGACACTATCACCTCACCCTATTCTAGCCTTTGTGGAATTCAGTATTAACTGCATCTGTATTGTCTATATATGTGTGCTTCTAATGATTTCTATTCCCTCCTGAACAAGCACAACTCTTTTGCCTATCTTGTTTACTGCTAAAAAAAGACAATGCCCAGAACAGAGATGACAGATAGAAGATGTGCAATAAACATTTATTTAATAAATAAAGATGAGCCCATGAGACATAGATTCTGTTCTATTGTTGCTGAAGGGTATGTCCACCTTTGACAGAGGACTGTGGGGATGCTCTACCGAAAATATCTAACCATGTGCGAGATGAACATTTTACTAAATTTAGCTTTCAACTTCCTACCTCTCCTCATCATGTGAGACAGCAGTAGCGGCTATATTTTCTGACAAAGTTATCTTTCCCCTCCTCTCTCTCCTCATGGTTCTGAAATTTCCTCTTCAACTGGAAACATATGCTCTCCTCTCTGCTGATTTCAACTTGACTTCATCGGTCACAAAAACTCTCATAGGAGTTCCTTAGTTTGGATAATTTAAACTTTGAATTTCTTTGAAACTTTCAGTTAATCCTCTAACATGTACTTCTCTAAATCCTTACCACTTGGTTCTTAGAATATCAGGCTTCTTCTTATTCTCTTTTGAGTGGCAACTTGCCAGGGCTTGCTAATTGCCCCAGCCAAGTCTCTGTGGAGGAAAGTAGACAGAAATAGCTCAGGCCAAAATATTATTTTTTGAATGATGAAGCACACTTGTGCAATGGAAAACTTAGCATTCAAAGAATATATTTAATACCCCCTTGTTGGTGTTTTATTGCTTAGTTGTATGACAACAATTCCATTTGGTTGATCTGAACCCCTGGAAATGGTTGGAGCCCAGCACTGTGGGTCCTCAGTGGCACAGGTGAAAACACGCAAGATAGGGCCTCCCTGGTGGCGCAGCAGTTAAGCGCTGTGCTGTGGAGCTGTCAGCAGCGGCTATGCGAGTTCGATCCCTGGCAGGGGAAATTCCCACATGGCGCAACAGACTTCTCCTGCCTCGCCCGCTGCTGCCCTCAGCAGTGTATTTCCATTGATCTGCCTGTTCTCCCTACTCTGTCTCTGGTGAACCCTCTTGCCACCCCACGCCTCTGGCCTGTACCCCAGCTTGTATGCATAAATAAATAAATCTTTAAAAAAAAGAAAACATGCAAGACAGTAGCCGGCCCATCAAACATCTGTGTCCCAGTGAGAATTTTGCAACATTCAATGGCTAATTACCTGTTTCCTCTCTCAGAAATATCATGATAAACATTAGAACCCAGTCTGGACACTCTATATAAAAAGCAGTGATTTCATTATGTAGAAAATATCCCACGCTATGGGCAGAGTGTGCAGATGAGACACAACACTATAGACTTGTAGTGCGGTCTCCAGTTTGATTAGGTAATGGACACATAGTTTCTCATTGAAAGATTTGAAATCCCTTTGCTGAGGTCCCATCACTTTCAAAATCAGTTCTACTCCCCTTCTCAGCCAACAGTTTTATAAATGAATGTGCGTTATTTAAAACGATTAGAACAAATTACAGAGTCACGTTTCTGAATGCAAAAGAAATTTTTTAAAGAAATGTTTTTGGTATTTGAAATAATGATTGGGCATCATCCTTTGTGATTGTTCAAGCCGATAGGCTCCATGCTAAGGCAAGCCCATTTGCGATCTAGGCCCCTGGGTGGTGTGTGACTAGGACTGATGCAGACGATGCAGACTTGCCAGACTATAGGATTTTGACCCAGCAGAATTTATTTCAAAGAATGATAGAGAGGAATCTTTGAAATAAACACAATATAATAATGGAGGAGGAAGAAGAAGGAAAGGAGAGGATGATGTTTTGAGGGTTTGTCTCCAGGAAGACATTGTGCTAAGCACTTTATCTATAATGATGTGGGTCGCCAATTCTCACATCAGCCTCTGCAGAAAGTACCATTTTAGAGAAAAGGCAGCTGAGCCAGAAAGGGATTCAGTGGCTAATGTGCGGTTGCACCAGGGATGGACGTGGGTGGTCTTGCTAGAACCAAGCTCTTAATCAGGGTTTTCTACCAAGTGAAGAAGGTAAGTAGGTAAATGGTTTTATTTCCTTTATCACTGTTGTTTACCTCACTGCAACTATCAACAATATTTTCATAAACTGGAAAACTTTCCACCAAGAGGACCTGTCACGGTTTTCCTGGATCATTTCCCGATGTTGAATGTTATAATGTTGAATCTGCCTCTAGGAAGACCTGGGCCCTTTGTGTGTGTGTGTGTGTGTGTGTGTGTGTGTGTGTGTGTGTGTGTGTGTGTGTGTGTTTCCAGGAGTGAGATCATAACTTCCATAAATTTCTCCAAGAATTTCATGTCCTAGTTTGCATTTCTCATTTATTCTTTAAGGTTAATTTTTGTTTGTTTACCCAACAACTATTTCTTGGCAGTGCAGGGCAGAGAGATGAAAGAAATGTGGCCCCCCTTCCCCAGGGAACACTAGGGTCGGTCACACAGGTTATAAATCCAGTCCCAGAGGCGTGAGCCTCCAGGCTGCTCCGGCTATCCCTCCGTGGTCATGCGCCGTTTTGCAACTGACCCGGACCCATGGACACCCAGCTCAGCATACGCCGTTTCCACTTAGTCCCTCTGCAGAAATCCTTCTCTTTCCCTCAGTACCACGTATTCCTTAAAGGCAAAGATGGTACTTCTGAGATTCTGGCATCTCCACCACCCATCCTCGCTCCAGGTGGGCACTGAGCAAATACTCAGAGGATGCTGTGTGAACTTTCTCCAATAAGCTTGGAGCGGAGGAGCGAACCCTACCGGCCCACTGACGGGCTTTGCAACCACAAAATAAATCCCCTCGCCTGGGGAGGGTTCATTTTTCTCACCTGGAACAAAGGAACACCCAACTCCATCTCTGATGATGGTGTGATGATCAGAGCTCACTTTCAAGTGTCAGAGGAGGTTCTTGGTAAATATCTGCGCCTTTCTTTTCTCAGTGTCTCAACACCCATTGGTTGGACCAAGTCATGAGGCCCCAGGGAGGATGTGTTTCTCTGCCTGCAGCCCCGACGGCTCCTTTCCTCAGCTGAGCTGGAGGGAGAGCGGCTCTCCCCCAAGTCTTCCATCCCCACCATCTGTGCAGCCAACTGTTCTCTGACTGCGGGCTCCCTGCTCGCGTCCCGCTAAGCAGGTGTGGCGGATGCCTGCCTCCTCTCTGCTTTGCATGCGGAATCTGATTGTGTTTGACAGGCTGCTCACGATGGAGGGGAAAAAAACACCACGAATTGGATTAAATGCTCTTTGTTTATTAGCCAAGGAGGCTGCTGCATAATTAATTGGAGAATAAACTATAATCTCACAATGAGGCAGAAACTCAACCCCCCTGAAACGCGGTACTGCTTGCCTGTAGGGCGTTAGGGATGGGGGGGGGGACTCCTAACTATCTGGTGGTCTTTGGGGAAGAAATAGCTTAGGGGATCTTAGTCCAGTGATTTGCATAGGTGAGCGCACTCAGTGCAGGTGAGCTAACGTACATTAACAACAACAGCCTATTATTATTATCTTATTATCCTTGTTGTTGTTGTTGTTGTCATCACCATCATCATCATCAAAGCTTAGAATGTACAGAGAAGTTCCTGAGGTCCAAACCCTTCTCAGGTTGGGCTCCCAAGGCAGCCCCTCCCATATGCCAAAATAATAGAATCCCAGAAATTTCTGGAAAATTCTACTCTTTTTTTTAAAAGATTTATTTATTTATGCATACAAGCTGGGGCACAGGCCAGAGGCATGGGGCGGCGAGAGGGCTCACCAGAGACAGAGTGGGGAGCAGAACAGGCAGATCAGAAATACACTGCTGAGGGGAGCAGCGGGCGAGGCAGGAGAGGTCCGCCGCACCATGTGGGAGTCTCCCTGGCCGGGCATTGAACTCGCATCGCCGCTGCCAACAGCTCCACAGTGCAGCGCTCAACCGCTGCGCCACCAGGGAGGCCCTGGAAAATTCTACTCTTATCTTTGTATTTCACCTTCACTAATTCAGAGCAAAGTGCCTTGCCCTGAGAGAAACAAAAATTCAGCAGCAGCAGAGAAAAGTGCTCTCCACTTTATTTACCATAATGTGGAAGAAGTGTTCTGAAAACACACAGGCCCCTTCTTTTCAATATTATTCTATTAAAATCACATGCAATTTTTTTTCACCTGTCTTCAGCCATTATTATCTAAACCTTCTTAGTTTAAACAAAGAACTTTAAGAACATCTGCACTGAAAAGAAATCTAATCAGCCTCTTGTGGCTGAGGCACTTTCCTGAGTCGGCATCTCCCGACTCCTCCTCCTGGCCCCCAGGTTCCTGCTCCTGGTCCCAGTTTCCTCCTCCTGGTCCCAGTTTGTATGTGTGTATGTATCTATCTATCATCTATCTTCCAATGATGACAATCTCTATCTTTTAACTGGATTTATTCACCTACTTATATTTAATATAATATATGACTATTTAGGTACAACTTGACCACTTTACCATCTTCTCTGTCCCATCTTTTCTATGTCCATGTGATTTCCTTTACTTGAATTCTGTTGGGATATTTTTGTTATGCCATGCTTCCTTCTACTGAAATCATAATTATGCATACTTCTATTATTCTTTCAAGAGTTACTCTAGAGACTGACTGGAGCAGTTAATCTAATCTAGCCTGTAATCTTGACCATAATTAAAAATGAGAAACTTTAGTATACTTTAACTCTGTTTATTCCTTCTTGCCTTTTGTTATAGTGCTGTCCTATATTTTAATTCTGTATCTGTTTGAATTCACATAAGACAATATTATCTTTCTGCATATTTTTATACATATAATCAACTCAAATTCTACTGTTCTTTACTCCTTCCTGCCTTTCCATGCTTCCATCAAGAGTAATTTTTTCTGAGCTTGGAAGAACTCTAATTTTTAAGTATTTCTTATATTGTAGGTCTGCTATAAATTATCTCAGACTTTGTTTTATTGGGAATAGCCTTATTTTGCCTTCACATCTTAAATCTATTTCTGCTATATAAAATTCTAGGCTGGAAGTTGCTTTTCATTGGAGTTTATATTTAAGTTTCCATCTTTTCCTGAGGATCGGCTGCTATACTTAATATTACTTCCCTGATGACATTTTTTTCTCTGTTTCTAAGATTTTCTGTCTTTGGTTTTCAACAGTTTTACTATAATGTAATCAGATGTAGTTTTCTTTGCACCTATCTTACCAGAGTGTGTAGTGTTTCCTCATCTGTGGTCTGATGTCTTTCATTGGCTTTAGAATTTTATTTTTTAGTCATTATTTCTTCAGATAGAGTTTTTGTCTCTTTCTGTCTGTCATTCAATTCTGATATCCCAGATACATGTGCTATAAATTATCACAAACTGTGGTTTCTTGGGAATACCCTTATTTTGCCTTCACTGTTGAAATACACTTTTGCTATGTAAAATTCTAGGTTGGCAGTTTATCCCAAAGCACTGTGTCCCACAGGCCATTGTCCTGTCTTTGACTCATCCTCTGTCTCACTGAGCTTCTGTTTGGATGCTTCCTACTATTTATCTTCCAGTTCCTGAATGTTCTCACATATATGCCTGCCTCATGAGCTAAATATTATTGGGGTATCAATTTCATTTCTTTTCCAGTCTAGGATTTTCCTTCAATTGCTTTCTCTATATTTCAGGTATTTTACTAAATTTTCTATCCTGTCTTTCAGTTTCTGAACATACTAGTCACAATGCTTGGAGGTACAGCCCAATACTGAATCCCTCCTGGTTCCATCCACTTTTATTGCCTGCTTTGTCTGCTGGTTCATCCAGGATATGCATGGCCTTTTATGGATGAATGCCACACGACATGTATGTGAAAAAATTGTACAGGCTCCAGATGCTGTTGTCTTTCTCCTGGGCACATTTGAACTTGAGTGGAAAGTTTAAGTCAGAGCAGATCATCAAAATGTAATCAAGATTCAAGATGGTTCAAAGTGTTTTAGCCTAGTAAGTACATTTCTGTTTCATTTCATCTCTCCTCCTGGGGTGTAGTCCTTTCTGCCCCAATGGAACGAATGCCTGCCTTTTATTAGAGCTTCTACACACTGATGGAGCCTGACCCCAATCCTTACCTCCTGTGCACTTTTAGCTCATTTCTTAGTCTCCTGGCAGGGACTTTCTGCCTGGTGTTCTTGCCCTCCACTTACAAATTGACCAATAATTCCAGGGGAGAACCAGCTTAGACTATCAGGCTCCATTACTATGTTTCTCTTCCTTCTGAGATCATGCCCACATGGGTCCTGGCTATCTGGATAATTCTGAACTTCATATCCATTTTTCTGTTTGGCCTCCACAACTCTGTGGGGCTGATGAAAGTTCCAGATTTCTCTGACTCTGAGTAGATCCTTTCTGTTCAGATTCTCAAACTTACTGGGCTCACTTCAGGGAATCCCCTTCCCCTCCAGGACCTTGGACCCCGCCCTGTCCTCGCTGTTCTAATAACTATCAAATGCTTTGTATTATAATACAGTGTCCGTGATCTCATGGGAGTGATGACCTCATATAAATCTGCAGAGCCTGACATGAGTATATGCATCTACCTTTCAAGCTGTGGAATGCTGGAATCACAAACCTCATTGTCTGTGTCTCCAGACTGAGCCCCAGAAGCCTGAAGGTCACATCCTTCCAAATCTCGAGAGTCCCTCCTATGCAGCCCCTCGTTGCTGCAGCGATGGTGACACAGAGGAAGCCTCTGATTTTCAAGAATCCCGTCTGGCCCCCTGGCAGCTCTGCTCCACACTCTTTCCTCTGCGGAGAGAACGCCTTGTTCCATATGTTCCCCCAGACAGAAGCTCTGTCCAGGGCCTCCTTCCAAAGGCAAGTGCGATTCCTACATTGATTGTTTGGGAAGCTTGGTTCCTTCAGGCTCTGCTGTGAGTCATTTAAGGTGATGGCGCCTTGCCATTCTGAAGACTGTGCCTTTGGGGCACAC
>PVIJ01010652.1:0-59045 GCA_004024925.1 Scalopus aquaticus | reverse complement strand
ATTTATTTATTTATTTATTTATTTATTTTATTTATACATACAAGCTGGGGTACAGGCCAGAGGCTTGGGGCGGCGAGAGGGCCCGCCAGAGACAGAGCGGGTAGGAGAACAGGCAGATCAGAAATACACTGCTGAGGGGAGCAGCGGGCAAGGCAGGAGAGGTCTGCCGCACCATGTGGGATTCTCCCCGGCCGGGCGTCGAACTCGCGTCGCCGCTGCCGACAGCTCCACAGCGCAGCGCCTAACCGTTGCGCCACCGGGGAGGCCCGTGCCTTATGTTTTTTTAAAAGTTGTTCATGTAAGTAATTTTTAATATTTTTTTATTTACTAAATTTGACAGGTAACATCCTATAAGTTAAAGGTGTATGGCATGTTACTTTGGTACATTAAATATTGTAATATAATTACCAATGATAAGGATATTTATCACATTGCATAGTAAAACATTATTGTCTGTTTATCATACTGTGGTCAAAAAATATGTAAGGAATTCCTATTATGTGCCAGGCTCAATTCTAGGTGCTGGGACAAGAGCAGTAAACAAAATTTGCAATATTTTACATTCATTGGAACTTAGATTTTAGTGATCGAAAACAGATGTAAAGAAGAGTATTAGAGTTCTAGAAAAGCAGAACTACTAGGAGATTATACAGATAGAGTTTTCAAATAAAGGAAGCAAAGAAAACGGACAACTACAAGCATGAGCTAAAATTCCTGAGGACAAACTAAAATCTGCACTGATTTCTGCCTGTTTCTAAGAGTCCAACTTTGATGATGGAGGTTATCTGCACGAGAAGCTTGAACCCTTTATCACAGACTCAGGAATTGCTGAAGTTGGGATAGAAGTTCTCGTTGGAGGTGAAGAATTTTCACATCTACAAGAACTTGCAGATAAATGATGACTTGCACATTTGCAATATGGCCAGTGCTCTGCCTTACCCTGATGTTCCCAGTGTAAGAAAATATGACTGTTGTTTCACTTCATCTACCAGCTCTCATGCAGATATTTCCTGTGGCCATGCTAACCTGGAACTTTTTAGGGAAGCCTTAGCTAAGTTGACAAAATAGAAACGAACCACTACTTAATAAGTAAATTATATGGTACATTAAAGTCAGTAAGTGCTGTCGAGAAAATAAAGCAAGGAACTGGGTAAGAAGTGTTTGGGGGTGGGAATTATAATTTTTCAAAGACTATTTAGGGAAGTTCTCACTGTGAAGATGAGATTAAGCCAAACACTTGAAGAAGTAGGGGTGTGAAGCATGCACGTAATATCTCAGGAAGAGGAATAATTTCACCTGAGTGGGCCAATACTTGGTGTGGTCTTTTGCAAGCGTGACAGTGGTCCCCACCTCATCTTCCTCCTTTATGTAATCCCCTTCCCTTGAGTGGCAAAGTGATGAGACTTTGTGTCTCGTTACCATTCTCTCTTTTGCCTATTTGGATTGCTTGTTTGATGAAGCAAGCTGCTATATTGCAGAGGCCTCAATGGCAGTTCCAGTAAGGAACGGAGGCTGTCACACCAACAGCCTGTGAGGACCTGAATGCTGTGGACAGCCAGATAAGTGAGCTTGCAAGTGGATCCTTAGCTTCTCAAACCTTTGCGGTAACTACAGTCCTAGCAGTTGTTTGCTGCCTGAGAGAGAATGCAGAATCAAAGCTATTCCTGGATTCCTGACCTAATAAAAGCATGAGATGACAAATACTGCTTTAAGTCAGTACATTTTGGGATAATTTGTTATTCAACTCATAGTTTTGTCTTGTTCAAAGGGCAAAATTGAATCAAGCTTGGCTGGAGTGGGCTAAGCAGGCAGTGAGTGAGATCAGAAACGTAATAGGCTGCCTAGGGTCTTTTGAGTTAACATGGTGTTTAGATCTTTGTCTTTTCCTTTCTTTTGAGTAAGCTCATCAGCCATTGGGGAGTCTTGAATGGAAGAGTGATAGGATCTAATTTGGGTTTAACATGTTTTCTCTGAGTTTTGTTGAGAAGGACGGAGAGCAGTGGTGAGATAGTGTAGGGCAGGGAATCCAGTAGGCTAGTGCAATAGTACAGGTTAGAGAATGGTCTTGGCTCAGCAGTACCAGTGGAGGGAGGAAATGATTCAACTCTGGGAATGTATTTGAAGACACTTTGGATATAGGTTATAAGAGAAAGGGATATTTAAGATATGAGAAAAATGCAATGTTTTTATTATTTGCTTACATGAGGAAATGCACGAGTCATAGCAGCTTTGAGAACAGTACTGGGGAGCACAGTTTGAGTTTCCTTTTAGACATCCAAGTGAAATGGTTGACTCAGGAGTTTGATACATGGCCTTGGAGTTCTCTGGAGAGGCCTGGCTGAAGTAATAAAAATAAGAGCTGTTAAACTATAGAGGGTACTTAAAGGCATGGCATTGTGTGCTAATAACAATGTACAAAGGTCAGTAGAAAATAGGAACAAAGACAGCCCTTGGGCATATCAATATTTGTCAGGAAAAATAGCAGGAGCCAGCATGGAAAATTGAAATGTGAAGTTAAGGAGAGGGCCACTCACCGTGGGATCCTGAAGGCCAACAAGAAAGTTGTCCAAAAAAGGGAGCGATCCACTGTTGTTGGTGCTGATGGAAGTCGAAGAATGACTTGGATTTAGCAATATGGAATGGAAAATTTAGCAAAATGGAAGTCATTTGGAATCTTGTTAAGAACAGCTTCTGAAACAATGGGGGGAAAAATTGGAGACCATGGGTTGGGGTAACTCATCGGAGGCGTTACACCATGTCGGGAAAGGGAATGGGGCAGTATCAGTAGAGACGTGGGACCAAGAGGAGGCCTTTTTAAACATGGACAAACAAAATATGTTTGTATTCTTATGGGAAAACATAACAGAAATGGAAATATTGACAGTTCAGGAGACATTTGATGAATTGCTTGGCTGAAGAAGTGTGATCTTGTGCACAAAGTCAGAGTTAGTATAAGATATTGCTTTATAGATACAGGAGTGTATGTATACAGATGTGATAGGTGAGGGAATGTGATGGTGCACACTTTAGTGTTCTCCATTTGTTACAGAGTAATAGAAAGTAAGGACTTTCTATAGAGGGGTCCCAAGGAAGTGATGATTTTGAGATGAGAAGAGGTGATACAGTTAGCAGAGAGTCTGAATAGACTAGGAAATGTAGGATTCCTGGCTGCATTAGAGATTCATTTGAATTCCTGTAATGCATTTAGATGTTTTTAAATTAAAAAATTAGCATGCCTATTACAATTTGCCTACACTAAGCTTAGCTGTCTAGGTGTAGGTCTGGAACTGACAGAGTTGGAATTAATTAAGGTTGGGGTTTGCCGAAAGAATAAACAAAGTAAGAGAAGAGAAAGGGAAGGTATGCAAGGGAGTGGTCATATTGGTTTGCATTGTAATAGAAACTAGATAAGGATGATAACACATGAGAAGAAAGAGGGGCAATGAAGTTGTGAACAATAATTTTGAGTGATGGTGGGTCAAAGGAATTTTGGAGTTGGTACTAGAATAAATGGCACCATGGAATACCTATAATATATGTATTTTGGAGGAAGGTGAGAAGCAAAATGCTGAAGCTTTTATGATTTGGCATGATAAACTTTAGGGTTGTCCTAGTGTTTTAGGGTTGTCCTGGTGTTCAGTGATCTTAGATTAGCCACCATCATCACCTCAAGAATGATGGACTGACTTAAGTGTAGAAACCGAGATATTGCACTCATAATTCAGTGATAATTGACCTTTTAAAAGCTTAACTTTATTTCTTCCCTTACCACATGGTTGAGACACTTGATCCTTGGTTAAATATATACTAATGAAGTCTTTTTTGTTGTTTTTGGCTTGCAGGCCTTTATGCAAAAGGTTTTTGTTAGCAATTAATATGGCAGTATAGTACACTAAAGTGGAAGATAGATTTTATTACTGCTGTAGTGTTTTAAGAGTTTAAAATAGTGCTTTTATACTATACATGTTAAAATAATTTGAAAATTTAATGATCCTTTGTTAAAATTCTCATTTTTCTTAATTTTCTCCCATACTTTGTTTTATAATTTCTTACATTTACACTAGTACTCTTACCACAATTCCTTTGATTTACTATATAGAGGGATTATAAGTATCTATTGATGATAAAATAAGCTTATGATTAGGTAAAACAATGAGTGAAAATTATAAGAAATATCTCATTTTTGTGAGGCCACTAGGTGGCAGTGATACCCTATTATTTAAATTTGTCTTTAAACCCTAAGTTTTGCATTTGATGCATTCACTTCATATTGCATAAATGTATAAAAGATTGCGTGGTTAATAACATGAAAATGTCTGCACATGTAATGGATATACCAGTCTACCCTCTAGACTCCAGTTTACACAATAGATATCTATAGCGAATACTGAAAGCCTTAGATTCCTTGAGAAAGGAGCAACTTTTCCCCCAGGTCCAGATTCTAAGATTATAATTGAAACACCACAAACCTTATATGTGAACTTGATTTATAGGTTTTTAAGACATTAAATTGGACAAGTAGAGTTTTATTTCCTATTTTTGGCAGTATTTTACTTGGTACATTTTAATTTTTTTTAATTTATTATTACTTTTTAAGACTTATTTATTTATGCATACAAGCTGGGATATAGGCCAGAGGCGTGGGACAGCAAGAGGGTTCACCAGAGACAGAGTGGGGAGCAGCACAGGCAGATCGACGGAAACACACTGCTGAGGGGAGCAGCGTGAGGCAGGAGAGGTCTGCCGCGCCATTTGGGAATCTCCCCAGCTGGGTGTCAAACACGCGTCGCCACTGCCAACAGCTCCACAGAATAGCGCTTAACCGCTGTGCCACCAGGGAGGCCCAACTTGGTACATTTTTAATGTGTGGTCTATCAAATTGTTGGAGAAATAAATTTTTTGCCCAGTCTACCAAGGGCAGGAATATAATCATACTCATCTTACCTATAGAAAAATGATTTGCAAGTTATTGAAACAAAAGTGACAAGTGTATTTTGGCCTTGAGCATTTCTGACCCCTGTTTTTGCCAGAAGTTTTAAATTGAGGATTTTTTTTTCATTCTGTGGTAATACATTTCAGATCTTTATCATTTCCAGAGAAAATTTTATGACAAACTTTGGAATCGATCTCTACTAGTCTGTATAACTGGGATAGATTTCTACTGTCTTTGGATCTCATTATTACAGTTTATATATTCTTCATAAAAAATAAGAACTCTGTTGATTAATTTCTGTTTGATCCTCAAAGAACTTATAAGACTTATACAATAATCTGAACTTTTTTACCTTGAGCTGAATCTAGAAAACTATTAACATTCTTTTAAGAGGAAGTAAAGGACTTCTGATGTGACATGAGAATATTCCAGTTTTAACATATACTATGCTTTAGTGGTTCTTTCTTTTTCTTTTTTAAAGATTTATTTATTTATGCATACAAGCTGGGGTACAGGCCAGAGGCGTGGGGTGGCGAAAGGATTCACCAGAGACAGAATGTGGAGCAGAACAGGCAGATTGATGGAAATACACTGCTGAGGGGAGCAGTGGGCAAGGCAGGAGAGGTCTGCCATGCCATGTGGGAATCTCCCCTGCCGGGTGTTGAACTCGTATCACTGCTGCTGACAGCTCCACAGCGCAGCGCCTAACCGCTGCACCATCAGGGAGGCCTCTTTAGTGGTTATTTCTTAATTCTACTCAAGTTAATTATTCTGGAAACCAAATAGAATTAGAAACATAAATGATTTTTATATTCTTTTAATTAAAAACCCTGTCATTTATATGATAATTTATGTGAATGGATAATATGTCTTAGATCTCAAAAGAGTCCTGAGAGCAATTTGATAAAATCAATTCATTCTTCAGTGCACTGGACAGTAATGACTGAGAAGACTGAGAAGGAAAATTTTGTGAAATGAGCAGATGTAAAAGGGGTTCTGAAAAGAACTGTTATTTTAATGATAACAGCTAGTGTTTATGAGTGCATTTATAAATCCACCCATTTCATTCTCAAAATGATCTGAGGATGTGCTACTATAGCTCTATTTAACAGATGATTAAATCAAGGCACAGAGAAATAAGGTTATATCTGGGATTGGATGTAGTCTAAGTGACTTAGAGCCTACATCCTTTGTTGTTGTTGTGTTGTAAAGGAAAAGGAATGATATTAGGTATATGATAAATATAAATCTGGACTGAACTGTAAAATCATTAACCTGTTACTTCACCTATGAAAGGAAACTAACAGTATCTTCCTCTTAGTATTGTTGAGATCATTTGTAAGAATAATCTGGTAAATAGAAACCACTATTTAAAGGTTGGGGTTTTTTTTGTCATATTTAAAATTGATTTTGATTTTTTTAATTCTTTGTTAGAAACCAATTAAAGTCTGAATTTGTTTTTATTTAGAAAAATATTGAATTGTAATTGTAAATCTTTATTATTTGGGAAATATATATATATATATATATCTTAAGCAAATGTATTGCTTTGCAAAAAAGTCATACGTTTTTTCTAACACTTAGATATAAGAAAGTATGCAGTCTTAAAACTGTCACCTTTTGCATTTCTTCCTTACGTACTTATTTGCAAAATTAATGTATTCAAGTATTTCTTGAGCATCTGCTATATGTCAAAGTAGACACAGCTGGGGGGACACTGATGAAAGAAAACAGTCAGGTATGCACTTGTCTTCAGCAAGCTTATTGACTGAGAAAAGAACAGATATAATCATATCAGTATATTATACAATTAAGTATAATATTTTGGGCTCTATGTTTAAATTACATCAGGGAATCAGGAATACAGGGGATGGAGGGAGAGGTGAAATTTTATATAAGGTGGAGTTGGAGGTTGACTTTTAAAAAAAGATGACATTGAGGAAAGGCCCAAATAAAATGCCAGAGTTGGGTTAGCAGTAGATAATGGGGGCAGGGATGGAAACAGAGAAGAGATCCGCAATAGATATGATGTTATCTCAGAACAGCATGGCAGCAGTGGGATTGGTGAGAAGCGTTTCCTTTGGGGTAGAACTGAAGAAACAAACAGTAGGATTTCTTGACAGATTCAATGTGAGGTATGCTAATAAAGAGGGTGACTCTTCTATCATTTTCACAGGCTCTACCCCCATATACAAGGAGGGTATGTACAAAAGCATGGTGCTTAGTATGTCCATGACAGGATGGAATAGATGATTTTGGAGGAACAAAGTCTGCAAATGTATTCTTCTGCAGACTCAAGCCTCCTGCATTGCCATGTCTATTACTGGCTCTTCTTAATTGAGGCAGAGTCTATCAATAGTCTTAACCCCGGCTGTTTGCTTTTTCTCTATGAGTCTTTATTGTTGTTAATGAGACTTGGGTATACATTCCACGATCCACAAGCTATGCAGAAGTGCCGCTTCCTTTAGTTTTGATTAACTGTCGCCATGCAAGATGTTTCATCACCTTAGGAATTCGTAAGTGTTTTTTAGGAAAACCTTGTAAAATTCAGCAGTCTTTTTCCTGTGTCTCCCCAGGTGGTCACAATAATTGCCATGCAATGAGGATGACATCTAGGCCCCAGTCATCATTTGCCCTCTGCTGGCATTGGATGGAATCTACCAAGGATGTGGTAAGTGCCTCTAGTTTCCATGGTCCGCGTTCCTCTAGTCATCAGTCTGTGCTGCACATTAGGTGTCCTCCTGTCCCTTTGAATCTAAAAACATGCATTTAAAGATTTCTGCAGCTTCCCTTAAGAATGGGAACTTTTGTGTTTTTCTTGTGCCCTGGTGGTACTTGTGTCATCTTAAGCAATATAGCCTTAGAATATTGAGTACTGTTTCTGTATTTTGCTCCCACAACTTAGTGGGGAGAGCACACAGAGGATGTTGCTGCTTTGCATTGTTTTAGGTGGAAAGTAGGACACAGCTTCCTTAACTTCTGGATTATCTTTCTTGAAGATTTCTCATCCTTTCATTTTCAGGACTCAGTTTGGTGGCAAGGAGAAAGATTGAGGGATGAGGTACTCATACTCGTGTTTCCCTCTCTTCTCCCTTTCCCATATTGTTCATCTTCAACGAAGAACTTCCAGTCCGAGAGTGGCATGGGAAGGTGATAGGAGGTATGGTCTGGATTTCAGTCTATATTTCTTTCAGCCTGCTGTTTGTGGTGTAAACCTTTGCTTTGGTACTTAAATTACTTCCAGATCTTGTGTCAATGGCTCATACTTTTTGATCTCAGAATTCCTTTGCATTCTTAAAAATTGCGGAAGACCCCAAAGGACTTTTGTATATTAGGGTTATGGCACTTAAAATTACTGATTAAGAAATTCAAATTGAAGAATTAAACATTTTAATTAAAGCTAATAAGACCAAACCCATAGTAAGATCATAGTTATAGTAAAAAAAAAATAACTGTTTTCCAAGACAATGTTAGTGAAAATGCTGTTGTGTTGCTTTTTTTGGCCAAGCTCCATAAAGTTTTAGTTAATAGTAGACAGTTAGATTTTTATATCTATTTTAGTATTGCCTATATGGTATTTTGTTGTTTTTGTTGAAGCAGTTGAAGAAAATATGACCTCACATAGTTAGGTATTCAGCAGCGGGAAGTATGTGTATACATATTTACACAACACACACACACACAAATCCTTTTCAGCTAACTGGGTATTTTTCATTGATACTACTACACTAAAACTTGACAAGTGGTATTTTGTTAAAAGCTATTTATTTATTTTGTGCTAAGAATGGACTTTTGCCATAATTTCATAATCTCATGCCTTGCTCTTTTGGTTCACTGAGTCACATAGATATTCCATATGTTGCTACATGCCATTATATAATATTAGAAAGTCATATTTGTTAATATCATCATCGATATAATCAGAAAAGTCTTTAAATATTAGTATGCTGTTAAACTTGTAGCAGATAACAAGTTTTACAAAATTACAGTTTTCACTCAAAAGCTCAAATTTTATCACGGTGATAGTCTCAATTGTTTTTGACAGGTTTACTTTGCTAATTTTCTAAAATCTGTCTGCTATCACTTGTCTAAAAAACCATGGTTGTTTGTCAGTTAGTCTTTAAAATAAAAATGATGTTCCACAAATGAAGTAGCTACTTTAACTTGCAACTCAAATAGTTGTTCAAGTGCTTTCCTTGTGTACTTCAGTATGCAGCAGAAATGACCTAGACACACTTCAGTTTTGTCACAATGTTAAAAAGGCAGGAACTCAAGGTTTGAAATTTAGTGTGAATAGTTTTTTCTGCTTCATCAATTGAGGACATTCTTATATGAAGTGACTTTTAAAAAATGACTCTGTAATGGTAAAGAATGCAAGGACTACTACTACCGATGGATGTAATTGCCTTAATTTAGGTCAGAGTATCAGCAGTTTTATTCATTATTGCTACTGAAAAAAATTAATGAAAGTACCAACACACTGACAAAAGTATATATATTAGATTAGTGTTACTATGAAAACAGCTTTGACCTATAAGTCCCTTGAAGGGAACTGGGGTCCGCAAGGATCGAGTCAGTCTCTGGATAACATCCAGCCTTTGATGGTGAAGTCAACTTGTGCTTACATTTTTGCCTTTGTGATTTTCCCTGTCCACCAGATCACACACTGTTAGTACTGACTATTTAGATTTATTTTTAAATGACAGATTATTACTGCTATTATTGTTATAAAAAGTAGTACATGCACTTGGAAATAAAATTTCAAGTATTTCTCCTCAGTCCTATACGTTACCCCATTTTTCAAAGGTAAGTCCCTTTTACCATTTTATTGAAGTTGTATTGATTGTACTTATAAATTCCAATTGTCTCTTACCTTAATTTCTTCGTTTGTCAATGTTAAGCAGTGTCTGTTGGTTTCCCACGTAAAGGATTCGACATTTAACTCATTTACATGATTGTTTCTCATTTACCCTCTTGCTCATCTTCCTAACTTTTGGCTTATATTGGCATTTTTATTTCTATTCTTTTGTTATGTTTGTGGTTTTAAAAAATACAAACATAGATTTATGCTAAACTTACCCTTATATTCTCCAAAGAGAAGTGAGGTAGGAGAAGTTGAACTCCTCAACTCCGGTGTTGGCTTTCATCTCGATTATTCATGGCTCCTACCTTGTGACAGAATGTATGAGTAACACAGAGAGTCAAATGTGACATAATTGATGATAAAAGCAAGCATGGGGAGAAGCAGTTACCAATGATCACATTCGACTTCTTTCATTCATGACTGGAGAAATTGAGGTCTAAAAGAAAAATGTAACCTGCCCAATGCCATTTAATTAAGAACAGATATTAGACTGTTATAGTCCAATATAGCCTCTTTGCTATTCAGTTTTATTGAAGACATCCCTGTAATTAATTTGGAATAGAAATAAGATGGCTTTCTCAGGCTGATGGGGTAAAAAATTGTCAGTGTTAAGTTTCATAGTTTTCAGAATTATACTTTTCAATTTCTTAAGTTTGCAAGTTTATTCATGTGTGGTGTAAGCTTTATTTTTTGATAATATATTGTTTTGTGGCCTTTAAACGTTTTGTTTACTTTGAAGGGCATAAATTAAGTTCTTAAAAGTTAGACTAACTCCATAAGCGTATGTAGTATGTTGAACTTGCTTTTCTGTTGAAAGTAGTTGAAACTGAAAAAATTCACATTCAGAATATTTACCAAATAGAGGAGATGACCAATCTTTTGTGTTCGAACTGTATAAATTATGCATACTATTTAAGAGCAAGATCTGGTTTCCATCTCGTTATTGGTTTGAACTAGAGGATTTTGGCATCAGCAGTGTAGACAGCAGGCATTTCCTGCTCTTAATTTATTCTCTCATAACCAAGGAGCAGCTTGATGTAGACAGCTTTATGTAAGATTTGTCACAAAGTCTGTGTGCTTTGGAAATGTTTCACATTTCACTCAGTTTAATTCCATTTTCTGTATGATAAACTGTGGGCAAATACATTCTTCCTAACAATATCTTGGAGACTTTATGTTGTGAGTATTTAATTTGTGGAACTTGCTTTGATTTCCTTGAAAAGGATTGCTATGCAGATAAAATATTTGACCTGAGTCTGCCAAGTAGATGCCTTCTTCAATACTGTTGATAATAGTCATGAGTCTTCTTTGTCTAGAGATGATGAATAGGTAATTACAATATTAGTGCTTTATTATTTTTTGTGGTTGTAACTTTGTGAATAGAATGAGAAATAATAGAAAGTAAAAAAATTAAAGTAGTTGCAAGATTAATGGAAGAAGGTACAAGGGTGGTTTAAAAAATAAATTTGTATATTAGTCAATAAATTCTACTTTATGTTATTTGTTAAGGTCACTGAATATGTAGGGAACACTTATTGATAACAAATTGAGGACAATAAACTGTAGTACAAGAATTAATAGTAGTACTGGATGTGGGAAAGTAGTCCCAAATTCTACTGGGTACCATCAGCTATAGATAAGCGGCTTACTCAAAATAGTTTCTAAATTTTGGGGGAGAATGGAATCCCTGTCACACTGTATCTTTAACTTTTATCCTCAAATGTCAAATTTATGACTTATCCTTATGATTAGTCTAAAGGAAAAGGTGATATTTCAAGCCAACACAGAAATAATTCCTTAAGGATTATTTGCCACCAGTGCTTATTGCACTTCCCACTACTACCGATTATTTGTGGTATGCGTATATGCGGATAGACTGGGTGGGTAGGAAGAAGGCTGCAGCTATGTTGTAGGTGGTAACCAAGCAGAGTTAGTGTTGGCAGAATAGAACTCAGCTAAGCGTATAATTTGAAATACCTTCATATGGAATCTTTGAGTCATTTAGTACCTTTCTTTTGTGAGCCTGGGGCTAAAACTTATCTCCTAGAAATTGCAGTGCTGATAGCCATAGAAAGAGTATCTATGAAAAAGTATATAAATGCATCACATTCATGGGGTTGCTTTGTCCTGGGCTGGGTGGAATAGAGGATGGCTTATTAGGCAGAAAAATGGGAGTCAGATGCATTCCAGGTTGGACGATCGTGTGTGTGATAGGCAAGGCCATAGGGAATCAGTTGGTGCACTAACTGGGTTGGAACATGAGAAAATATGATAACTAGAAAGGAAGGGACTGGAACAGAGAAAGGAAACTTTATTGAATATCTACTGAAACCGTCGATATATATATTTCTTGCAAAATTGTAGATTTTTATAAAAAAGAGACTAATGCCTTTAAAAGCTCTTAAGAAAGAAAGGAGCCATTTGTGGGGAACTGAGCAGACTATCAGGAGTAAGAAATGGTGTACTCACTCAGGTTTTTAAGTCTGTTAAATAATGGCTATGCGGTTTTGATTCTTATCCTAGAGTCCCATAAGTGACCCTGCGAACTGCTTTATACTCATTAGAACCCCCCAAAATTGCTAGCATTGATTAGGAGAAGAATCTATGAAAGGTTATATTATTTTAAGAAACCTTACTTCCTACGTGGAAGTTTTCTGTTCATCGCTCCATTTTGAGTGGTATTAGTGGCATCCATTTTCTATAAACACCTTCCATTCTGTCCCAGACAAAAGAAATCAAATATTTAAAATCACCACGCCCAAACTCTAAATTTTTTTAATCACAGTTTATTGTTGTACATATGAGGTACCATGCTACTATCAGAATTTTATCCAGGTTTTTATTTTAAAAAGCTCAGAGAAAAAAATGTTTCCAGTAATTTTCATTCAATGTGAATGACAAGAATATTATAGCTATAAACATTGAAATAACCATTTCCTTTCTTCCTGAGGAAGTTTCATGTTTTAAGCAATGAAAAAGGAATTCTGTACAAAGCTAGTTTTGAATCACATTATCTCTCATTCATTTATCATGTGTATTTATGTTACTTTCAGAATAGTATAATAGCCAGCTGGAGAATATAATGTAGAAAGTATGCATGTCCTCTAGGATTTAATGTTGTCTCCAAGTTACATTGAATGGGCAAAAAAGATTTGCTGCTCCACGTAGCAGAATACCTGTACTGTGAGTGGGTACATTTGGGTATGTCTTCTTTTTCCTCCTTTCATTATATAAGCATCCAATATATTTTTAACATTTATTTTAAAGGTGAGCGGTTCAGTTGACTCAATTTACGTAGATAAATAAGCCATAGCAACTTTACTTAGAAGGCTAAATGCACACCTAATCACTAAAACATAAATGCATCTTTTATCAATAGACATATTATTATCAAAATGAAAATATGATACTGTATGTAACTGGTTGGGCCTATTCTCACTGCTTACCCTTCTAATACCGTTTTCTCAATCCGTGGAGATGAAAGACTTGGATTATTTTTGTAGCATGATGGGTATGTACTGCTTCAGAAGGGCTAGCCTTAGCTTGTGGACCAAGTTTAACATTCATTCACACGACTTTGATTTTGCTTTTACATCAGGAGTCTTAAAAACTGTTTTTTTTCCCTCTAATTCTTTATTCTGATCGCTTGTTAAAAAATTATTGTATCATATGGGCATGAAAAACAAAAATAAATATCAATTATAATTTAAAAAAATTATAAGTGGAAATTTATTTTCTGATTTGTGAATTGATAGAATTTTTTCACACATTATAATGACAGTGAAAATATTTGAGCTATACATTTTCTTTGCATATCTTTTTTTCTAATAATAATTTTGATAACATTTTATAGAGGCATATGTAATCAGAGAATTTACTACTTAAAATATGTGTACATTTAAAATTAATTAAATATAAATATAAAAATGAGTATGACTTGTTTTCTCATATGAATACTTTATTAATCTTACAATCATTTAAAATATTTAGGTGTGTATATATTTTAAAAACCATGCTTGGCTTATGTTTGTACTCCCTCCATTTATTCAGTAGATAATCCATAAATTTAACTGTGTTTATTATCCTTTAATGAGAGTGATATATGAAGTATTCCAAAACAATGGAAATCAGCACTGCTTGATTTTTTGCCTTGTATTAAAAGTATCATTGCAAATATCAGATTAAAAATCATATATTAATTTGTTTTTTGTTATAAATCTCTACATTATGTTGTATCAATTTGAACTCACTGGAAAAAATGTAGTTTTCTATAATTTAAATGTATATATTCTATCATATCATCTAGAGAAATTTTCTTTTTCAATTCATAGGTTTTGTGCTGGGGAACATTAAAAAAAACTATTTACATTTAAAAGTCAGTCTGTTAGTAGAGATGACACAGATGTCAGATTCTGTTTGTTTCAGTGGGACCAGTGAGGGGAGCATGGCGGGAGTGGATTTGCCCTCACAGAAAGGGGACCTAAGACGTCAGTGACAGCGCTTAAAACCCCAATAATTTCTCCCTTATAGAAGATGTATTCAGTACCCTTCACATGTTTTGGTAAACTCATTGAGTTTCTATTTACCACACAACAGCTTTACAATAGGTATTTCAGTGTAACAATTATGGTAGAGGAATTAGTAATTTTTACATAAAGCATGAGACAATGTGTATGAAAAATTACTTTTTTTTGATGAAGATAATCTCATATATAACTTCTCCACTCTCTGATTTAGTACAAATTGTTATTTACAATCTTCCTAAATACGTCAATGGATTTATATTTTGGCAAGCAGTTTTCATAGGTATTACACCTTTGGCATTTTGCTACATTGTCATGGTTCTTTTGCTTCTTTTTTTTATAGGACACTTTATAAAATCAAAGAGTATGAAAACATTGTACAGGCAAAGAGCGGTCTAAAATTTACAGAAGCACAATCTTAGTCGATCTATAAAAGGGTACATATCACTACGAAATGGAACAGTTCTGCATTTGTGTTTGATATCTATATTGGTTGCTGTTGACTCCACGTGAGTGCACAGTAGTCTGCAATAGTCCCACAGGCTGATACAGGATAAGAGAAAGGGCCAGCGGCCTCAAGGCTGTAACAGATTATTTTTCTCTTTTTTTCTGGTAATCCACATGCCAGCACATGGAAGGAACTTTTTTTTCTCATCTGAAGAGGTATATTTTTAAACAGATTTTTGGCAGTTTCTTGAACTTTTAGGGAAGTTGAGTATCCCATGGAGGATGGTTCTGAGGAAGTCATCTCTGCTGTTATCTCATTTTCTGCAGCTCTTGTCTCAGCCAGGAAGGCAGAGGCTGCCCCAGTCGGTGCAGCAGCTTGGACAGTTCCACATTGTGGTCTCGGTAGTAGTCTGACAGAAATGCTCTGCTCTGAGATGGGAAGAGGGAAAAAAGTGCACTTTTTTTTTTTTTTTTTGCTTATTGAAGCATATTTATATATTTTGACTATATTTAAGTCCATAGCAGGATAAAATTAATATTAAGCATATGGACTGTTTACCACAATATAAACACAGTGAATCTGTCCTGCAGAATATAGATCATGCAGACATACACTTTTAACTAGGGTAAGAGCTTCCACTTTAGACATGTGATTTCTTTGACCATGCAGAATTTAATCTGAAAATAATTTGACTGAGGTGCTAGAAATGCAACTGTGACACTGATTGGGTTTATTACTATACTCTATTAATCATCCTAGCTTTGGAGAAAGTTTGGTAAATCTGTAATATAAAATACTCCTCTGTTTTGAAGGTAACGCCTTAAGAGATTTCTTAAGGCATATATGCAGTATTCACTGCCAAAACAGTATTGCATAAATCTTAAAAAGAAAATGTTAAAAGTATAGCCTGTTATATTTGTGTTATTTGACCCAAGGAAGGAAAAGAATGTCTGACTTAAAGGGAGATAGGTTTCCCTTCAATAAAATACTATTATTAAAATTGTCTAAAATGGAAAGGGCTACAATGCAAGGTGGTATTTAGTTTATAGAGCAGGTGCTCGAGTCACTTTGTTTTGTTCGGTGAGTTTTGTTGTGACATTGATGAGAAAAAACAAATCCTGACTGACATTGAACAAAACACTGTCATTTGAAGACTTGCTTTTGTTATACGTTGTTTCACTTAAAGTCTCAATTTCCAAGAATCTGTCTATGACATTAAGTAAGGACTTAATGGTGCTTAGTCTGGATGACAGCTGTTAGGGTTGTTCTGAAGGGGATTTCTGCATCTGTTTCTATTAATATGTTTTCCTGTTATATACTATTCTGAGATTTTTAATTATTTGAATCTTTAAAAAGTATTTTATTTTAACCAGTGCTATTTTTAAGTGTCATATGTAGTATTCCATTTTAAATGCCACATGGGGAAAAAAAAACTCATTTTCTGATGATTAATTCCCATGTGACATCATTTTTGGGCAGTAATTAGGATCACTGGAACTAGACTGAACATTGAATTCTAGTCTACCCATTAATGTGATCAAGATAGAGCCCAAGTCTGTGTGGTTTATTTGTCAGTCTGTCTCATTACTCTGATTTTGGGCTTCTCAGGCATTAGTTCTGAACCCCTGATTGGACCAGGCAGCATACTCATGTCAGAGGAAGGTGGGAGTAAATTACAGTTACATCTGGGAGCCTGATTATTCTGTCTTCTCTGCTGTCATTCAGACCTGGGTGAGCCCTGAGTATGGGGGTAGAGAGTGATTTCTAAACTTCCCTATCAAGTTCTTTCACTCTGCTTTGTTCCTCTGTGTGACTGACATCTGCCTGTACATCAGCAGTATGGAGCTGCCCAGCTCCTGCCCATTTGCTCCCTAATGTTTCCCTTATGGTGAATATTTGCCCAATGTCCTTATGACCTTCAGAATGGAACCTCTTGGGACCCACTTCTGTTGCCTGTCCGTTTGGTGTTTGGATTGAACCTCCTGATACTTAACGTTATCTTAGTTGTACCTGAACTTATTGCCTTTTAGGGCACCATTTTCAAACCTGGTTCCTGTATTAGTGCTGCCTCTGCAATCAAACCCTTTCCCTGTGCCCTGTTTTGAGTGTATGTGTGTAACTTTGACCTGATCCTTCTTAGTGTTCCCATAATCAAGTATGCCTTTCTTTTTTTTCTTTTTTTAAAGATTTATTTATTTATGCATACAAGCTGGGGTACAGGCCAGAGGCATGGGGTGGTGAGAGGGTTCAGCAGAGACAGAGTGGGGAGCAGAACTGGCAGATTGATGGAAATACACTGCTGAGGGGAGCAGCAGGAGAGGCAGAAGAGGTCTGCCACGCCTCAAGTATGCCTTTCTTCCTCCTAGTGTGCTGTTCTCTTGATGTGGAAAGATAACTCATAGGGGATATAAAGTATACTGTGTCTTATTTGAGAATATAATATTCTCAGGCCAAAAGTTACTAGAACAGAACTCAGTTATATGGTAGGATTTATTTTTTACACATTGTTACCTGATGATCATTCAGAAGGGGGAATTTTTAGATGATAAAAATCACAGATAGGATGGCTGCTAATGTATGCAAATGAAGCCTGACTTCTTCATGTAAGCTCACATGATATTATGAGTGTAATACTAATGTAATATGTACTTTCATAATATAGAAATGTGATTAAAAAAGGAATAATATAATAAATTCAATATCAAGTTGTTATTGACCAATTATTAAACTTACAGACCTCATATATTTTTTTTTTTTCATAGGAGAACTGGTGTGAAGGCCATAGGTGTAAGGGGTGAGAGGATTCAATAGAGACAGAGTGGGGAGCAGAGCAGGCAGATTTACTGAAATATACTGGGGAGCAGCAGGTGAGACAGGAGGGGTCTGCTATGCCATATGTGGGTTAACTCCCTAGCTGGGGATCTAACTCAGGCCATGGTGGTAAGACATAACCTCTAGGCTACTAGGGAGGCCCCAAACTTTATATTCTTTTGATTTTGAGAAATAATAGATTAGTGTTGTTCATTCAAAAATGTCATTTAAAATGTTCATTAAAAATATCAGTTTTGTTCCTTTTCTAAAATATATTTTGATGAACAAAATCAAAATGGAATCAGGCCTACAACAGTCTTGATTCACCAGGATCACCTGTACTCTGATGATTTAGTGAGGGTCCTTAGGAGGGATACTGGCATTTATCTGTGGGTCGATAAGCGGCAAATAATATACTTTCATCCACGTGTCTAAATTATATACAGATAAGACTGATTAGGAAATCAGAATAATATTAATACATTTTTAAAAAGATTTATTTATTTACGAATACAAGCTGGGGTGTAGGCCAGAGGTGTGGGGTGGTGAGAGGATTCACTAGAGACAGAGTAGGAAGCAGAACAGGTAGATGGACTGAAGTACACTGCTGAGGGGAGGAATGGGCGAGGCAGGAGAGGTCTGCTGCACCATGTGTGAATCTCCCTGGCCGGGCATCGAACTCGTGCTGCAGTGGCTCTGGATAGCCTCAGAGTGCCACACTTAATCCCTTGCGCCACCAGGGAGGCCCATATTAATACATCTTAACATACATAAAATCCCATTGCGGTGAAATAATGGGTCTATAAACTGAGAAAATGTAGCACGTGGTGACTGCTCTGTCACCATTGTGAAGAGAGGAACTAGGGCTGCTAGGTACCTCAAAGTATGCATCTTTTTCTCCAAAGCCTTCATTATCCACTATATACCAGACATTTGGAAAATATATTAATTCTTTTATCAGCATATTAGCAGTTCAAAGCTCAGTTTACCAGTTATTACTGTTACTATGCAGGCCACACTCATGATAGAATGACTTAGTGGGAAAAAATTAGAAATCTTTGATCCTGTTTTCAGTTTCCATTTAATATATCTCCTGTCTTGGTTTCAGTTAAGATTTTTAGTGCTAAAATCTCTGTGAATGTATTATTCTTTTTGAAATGAGATTTTGCCATCTTTGTTCTGATTCAAAATGGCAAATTCTGTTGTTTTTTCTTTGTTCTTGCATGACAGGTAATAAGTCATGGAAAAATCAAAACAAGCAACCTGGCTGTATTGAAATCTCAATGTCACATTTAATTTTTAGAAAGGCTGTATTTTGATTTTAGCCACTTTTCTAAGAAAATAGGTATATTATTATTTGTCACTTTGCTTAATTTGTAATTTTAAGCGCTATGCTTACATCAGGGTCCATCGGAGGGTATTTTCTTCCTTTGCTCTTCCCGAGGCATTTCGTTTTACCTTCTTCCAATAACTGACACCAGAAACCTTTGTGAGAATCAAACCTAAAAAAATATAAAATACAAAAACTAAAATGCATTTTCAAGCTATTTATAAGATATCATGAAGCAAAAGCATGATTTTTTTTGAATATCAATTATATAACCAGGGAAACTAGCATTTTTTGACTACATCCCTTTGCATAAAGTCTTTTGGCATCCTTCTGAAATCTCAGTCCATCTGTCATATTTGTAAATTTGCCAGATACCTAATAGAAAAATTGTCAGCAGAAGGTCTCCTATTAATAGAAATTAATAAGCCTACTTCATCTGGAAGGAATTTCTTTTTCTAAGTTTCAAGCACATGCTTTTCCTTTGTAGGATTTAAAAATCACAAGCCAGCCTTCATCCATCTCTATGAATTCACATAGTATTTATATCATACAGTTCCAGGGTAATAGAAGAGAAAGGATTTTACTGTGCCATGGAGTGATTAACTTTAGAATTCTCAACATATAATCCATTAATTTTTTTTCCCCCAAAACCACATTCTTCTTTTGGTTTGAGCTCTGTTTTAAAGTGATGGCACTTATAAATATGAATTTTCATTATATAACTATACTCAAAATAATAGTACATGCAACTTATGTTTTAGTTTACCTAAATATTTAATATAATTCTCATGTGAGCTTACATTATAAGCCCTTAATGATAGATGGTGCTTGATTCTTCCCACTTTATAACTTTTAGTATAGTATTTGACTCTTTGAAAACACTCTCCAAATGTCAGTTGAATAATACATGAAAAAGAAGGACTTTTTCAAGGTTTATTTATCTTGGATTATATACTTTTCAGTATGCAGAGCATGACTCAATTCATCATTGTAGATCCACGGCCTTTCTTCTGTGGTCTCTTGGTATTTTCTGTATTATCACTCATTGTGAATAACTAGTAATTTCTGTGCTTGAATATAAAAGTGAAAGTCATAGTTACCATTATAATTCTTTCACTTTGCTTTTGTTATTTAGTGATTCTATTGCTATAATTTTTTCTTCATTAGACAGAAGTGTCATTTAGGGCCATTTCCTTATTTGGACATTAAACCATACTCAGAACAGCTTCTAATTCTGTTTAAAATTATAGAGTGAGCAATGAAAAGTCGGAATTAAAATAAAAACACTTAAATTAGCATAAAACATGAAATACTTAGGGATAAATTTAACACAAAAGATGTGTAAGATCTTCACAGAGAATCACAAAATTATCTAAGTGCAGTTATAGAAGACAGATGTACCATGTTTATAGATCAGAAGACTAAATATTTTAAAATATCAGCTCTCTAGATTTATCTATAGATTCCATGTGATTCCAGTCTAAACTCTAGTGGAATTTTTTTTGGGGGTCAATTGAAAAGACAATTCTAACATGTATGTAGAAATACAGAGGACCTAGACAATTTAAAAAATGAAGAACAAAGTTGGAGATCTTATACTATTTAATTTCAATATTTACTCTAATTCTATAGTAATGAAGGTTGTGTGGTATTGGCACTAATGGGTCAAAGGAAAAATTGGGTTTGGAAGTAGATCGCCTATGGTCAGCTGATTTTCAAAAACAAGTGCCAGGATAATTAGATAGAAGACTACAGTCTTTTAAGTAAATTGAACTGGAAAAATTGGATATAATATATGGAAAAAATGAACATTGACCATTAATACATTCTGTATATAAAAAATGAACTTAAGTGGACCATATATGGAAATCTAAGAGCCAAACCTATACTAATTTTGGAAATAAATACAGGAAAACAAAGTTTATATAACCTCAGATTAGGGAAAGATTTCACAGAATGAATAAATGAAAAAACAGTAATTATGAGTACTTCAAAATTTGAAGCTTGCTTTTCTAGAAACACTTAAATGAAAAGGGAAGTCACATATTATGCCAAAATAGTTGTAAAGTATATATATCTAATAAAGGACTTGTATTTAGTATATATAACTCAATTAAAAAAGTGACAATGTCAGTAAAAATTGGGTAAAAGATTTGGAATGGACTCTTTATCAAGAATATATACAAATGAACAATAAATAAATGGAAATTTTCTTAACATCAAAAGTCATTAAGGAAATGCAAATTAAACTCACAAATGAAATGTCACCATAACTTCACTACAGTGACTTTATTTAAAATGAGTAGTGGGCCTTCCTGGTGGCACAAAGGATTAAGTGCAGCACTCTGGAGCTGTTGGCGGCTGCAGCTAGAGTTCGATGCCTGGCCTGGACCTCTCCTGCCTCTCCCGCTGCTCCCCTCAGTAGTGTATTTCAGTTGCTCTGCCTGTTCTGCTCCCCACTCAATCTCTGGTGAACCCTCTCACCACCCCACACCTCTGGCCTGCACCCCAGCTTGTATGCAAAAATAAAATAAATCTTTGAAAAAATAAAAAATAAAAAAATGAGTAATACCAAGTATTGGCAAAGATGTGGGACAAATGGAACCTTTACACCTCGTTGATTGAAATTAATTATAATCACTTCGGAAATTTTCTTTATGCAGTTAAATACATTGTTATATGACCTACCAAACCCATTTCTAGGTATTTGCCCAAAAGGAATGAAAGTGTATACCCACACAGTAATATATACAAAAATAAACAGTAGCTTTGTTCATAGAAGCCTCTGAATGGTGAAAGGATAAATGAATCATAGTCTGTGCACACTACATACTGTTGATATCCATCATTAATGCAAAAGAAATTATTATTGGTAGATATAACAATATGCAGTATCTCAAAGGCATTATGCTAAATGAAAGGAAGTAGATCAGTGGATGTTAAGGGTTAGGGGCAAAGGGAAAAGATTGACTGTAGAGGACCATGAGAAAACCTTTTGGATTAAGGGAAATGTTTCATATCTTGACTGTGGTGGTATATACTACTACATATTTGGTATATATTCAAATTCATCAATTAAAATTGGTGGATTCTGTAATATATAAATTACATACCTATAAAGTAATTTAAATGTTAAACTGATTTTTTAAAAATTTATGTGTGTAATTTAGAGGAAGTCTTGATGTAGCTAATCTTATATAATTGATAACTATTCATTTACAAAGAATGGAAACCTAGATTTCTTCCTCTTTATTACTTTGAGTATGAGAGATAATAAGGGATTACTTCCATCCCACTTATGCAAAGCCTATTTTCAATCATTACTTAAGGAATTGTATGAGATCAGGACACAAAATGATACATCTTCATGTTATTTGTATTTTTTTTTTAAGATTTATTTTATTTTTGCATACAAGCTGGGGTGCAAGCCAGAGGTGTAGGACAGTGAGAGGGTTCACCAGAGACAGAGTGGGGAGCAGCACAGGCAGATCGACGGAAATACACTGCTGAGGGGAGCAGCGGGTGAGGCAGGAGAGGTCTGCCACTCCGTGTGGGATACTTCCCCTCAAATTGTCAGCCAGTTTTAAAACACTGTAAAACACATGAAAGTAAAAATAGTGTCAGTATATCAATTTATTTACAATTTAGAGTTTAAGGTCATATTGAAAGAGAATTGTGAAATATTAATTTACTTAGTTAAATGAAAAAGTTCCCATTTATATTGTTTAAAATTTATACTGCCTATTTTAGATCATATTCACATGCACTAAGAAAATCAGATTTTTTTTCTTTACATATTCAATACATTATTTAAAGTCCATGCTGATGGTTCTAGGTAATTTTAAGACATCAACATAAACTATGCAGGGATTGCAATGAAAATTTGGAAGTCTTGAACACTTTCTTTAGTAATTGTGGAAAGGTATAAATAACACTTGATAATGAAAATTGTTGGCTATTTTTTTGAAAATAGTTATAAAATTGGAATATTTTATGTTGAAGGTCTCTTAAATTGGCCTGCTCATTCATGCCAAGATTATACTACAGAACCTTGGTATAGAGCTAATTTTTTTAAAAGATTTACTTATTTTTGCATACAAGCTGGGGTGCAGGCCAGAGGTGTGGGGAGGTAAGAGGGTTCACCAGAGACAGAGTGGGGAGCAGCACAGGAAGATCCAACGGAACACACTGCTGAGGGAAGCAGCAGGCGAGGCAAGAGAGGTCTGCTGTGCCATGTGGGAATCTCCCCAGCTGGGCATCAAACTCGCGCCCCCGCCACTGACAGCTCCACAGCACTGTGCTTAACCCATTGTGCCACCAGAGAGGCCTGGTATTGAGTTAGTTTTATCAATTCTGTGTACAAAGAACTGAATTTATATGACTAGTTGAGAATTCGTATCTGTTTGCAATTCAGTATGATTTTGGACAATTTAAATGAAAAATTTTTAAGTACCAAAATGATAATCTTCACTAACAGGAGAGAGATGAAGCAATAAACAACATTCCCAGTAACACATTTTTGTATTCCTTATCACCCCCAGCATGCCCAGAGCACTGTGGAAACAGCTATCAGAACAGTTACTCCAACAAGAATAACTAGATTATGAGGGGAGGACTCAGAAGGACTGCAGAGGGTATGGGTGAAAGAGGATAGATTTAGGCCTAAGACACTGACATGAAAGGCCAAATATTCTACAACAGGCGCACTGTTGTTTTTTACAAGGTGTGTCAGGCCAACTGATGATTGACAAGAAAACACAAAAGGAAGCTGAAAGGCAGTGCTTTTATCTCTAGCAGCAGGGTAAGAGTTTGGGCAGCCCTGGTAGAGCAGAAATGCTGGTTTCAGATATTATACATGCCTTATCTCGATACCTCACCCACTGAGCTCCCACTCAGGCTCGTGAATCATATAATGGGTAATTTTAGCCAGATAACATCACAGGTACAAAGTGACCCACAGTTCTGTGTAGAGAGTATGCTACTTTGATGCTGCTTCTCTTATTTTACACTACCTTTTCTCAGCAGTGGAGAGGAAGAAAAAGCCTGCTGCCAAACCAAATTCAAAGGGGACAAATACACGGCATGTAGGTCAAGGACCATTCCATAGAAAAAGAGATAATGTCTTTATAGAATACTCCACTTCTTTTTTTCCCCCTGAAATACAATGCTTTGCTATATACTCTATAAAAAAGACTCAAAGATAAGCCAACTTGAAATAGAAAACAGTTTAGAAAATAAGTTTTCTTTGGTAAGAGATACTTAAAAAGATATAAAGCAGAAAGTGGACTTGAATTTCTAACTGCGAACTGAAATCACTCAACTTTATTTTAAGGTCAAGCTGAAAGTTAAATACCTAAGGCTAGTGTCTGTGTTAGGATTTGAACTAAGCTCTACAAAGCTCTAATAGTACTTGTACTACAGAGGATGCAGAGGGCAGAGGGTTAATAGTAACAAAGTAAAGGACTCTTAGGAAAGAAGCGCAAACCTGGAGTTCCACCTCCTCCTTTGTCCTCTAAATCAAAATGGCTCTCTTACATGTGTCTTATGTATCATTTGCTCAAGATATAGGCAGTATTTGATGTTTTTCTGCCCATCTTTTACTGTAGGGATGCTGAAAGATAAAGGAAATCTGTCTCTCACTTCCTTAAATTGCTATAGAATCAGGAGTACAATGAAAAGGGAACATCACTTTATTGACAGGACTGAGTTTTATGCTGAGAAATACAATAGAAGAATTACATAATATAGTCTTTCCCAGTTTCTTTAACACTCAGTTGATGACTCTAAAGTATAAAAAATGTAATAGTGAGAGTCAGTGCATGACCCATCTAGCTTAGCCTCTTCCAGTTGCTCGGTGCATGTCAAACTGCTAACAGTAGCCCCCACAGACTGATTGCCAACTCTAATATCTAGACCAAGTAAGGGGGAAGTTTTATTTAAAATGCTAAATGAGGTCCATTGTCAGGAATAAGGGGAGTTAAGGAGGCACCCAGTCAAGAATTTGTCCTCCCTCCCATAAAGCTTACTGCTTCTTCTACCTCTCTGGTCCTTGTGTAAGAAAATCTGAGAGAACCCTCATAAGAAAACCTACCAGAGCAGTAACTGCTCTGGCCTCTGAAAGTGGTGTCAGATCAGACACAATGGACAAAGACGTAGAAGCAAACAATGGATACGGGTAAGAGTAATAATAGCACATCTCTCTCAGTGTTCAGTCAGCTATTAGGCTGCTTGTTGAGATTATGGATATTGTTTTTGAAAACTGTACAGAGAAGAGCAAGCTCATGGTCCATAACCACCTGGTTAGTCACCTCTTTATATTTCCAAGAGTTCCAAATATTTTCTGTTATATAGGTTATATATAGGCTCAGCATTTAACAACCTATTTTAAGTGGATTCTTCTAAGGTTAGTTGTTGGATTTAAAGTTTATGACTTTTGTTTCTTTACTTTCCTTCGAGGGGAATCTTTCTTTTTTTTTTAAAAGATTTATTTATTTATTTATGCATAGAAGCTGGGGTGCAGGCCAGAGATGTGGGTCAGTGAGAGGGTTTACTAGAGACAGAATGGGGAGCAGAACAGGAAGATCGACCGAAATACACTGCTGAGGGGAGCAGCAGGCGAGGCAGGAGAGGTCTGCCACATCATGTGGAAATCTCCCTGGCCGGACGTCGAACTTGTGCTGCAGCCACCAACAGCTCCACAGGAGCTGCCCCAGGGAGGCCCCGAGGGGAATCTTTCATAGCTAGGAATCAAACGGGGATTGAAGACATTTCTTTGCTGCACTGTTGAATTTGTTGTTTCCCAAGTGGTGATGACAAACTAGAAAATAATTAATATTTAAGGACCATCAAAAGTCCACAGTTGCATCACCAAACTACAGTTTCTTTAAAACCAGTTCTCTGCTGAAACATCAGTAGATTAATTAGAATACAGACTTACGTTAAAGCTTCTGAGTAATTATAATGAGGAGAGACGCCTAGAAACTTCTGTACTTCATCCATCACTGTAGCAGGATCAGTTCTTAGCTGTTGCCCATCTATAATTAGCAACTAAATTATCAAAGAAATTTTAAAAAGATAATGCACATAGTAAAAAGCCATATAACTGTAAAATAAAAAAAATTCTGCATTTTGAATTTTTTCAATATGAGTTATGGTACTGAGGAGTTCCCATTCACTGTTGTTAGACTTAATGAGGTCATCCTCATAAATGACCTAGGACGAGAAATAAAGCACAATCAATCCTTCATTGCACCTCTGTTTTGTAATCTGACAAATCCTGTAAACACCGAAAACGCACAAAACATTTGAGGGGACCAAGAGAGCTTACAGATGACTACAAAATCACCTATCAACACCAAACTTAAACCAACAAAACAGTGATTCTAGCTGGGAAGGAGCCCGAGAAAGAGGAAAGGTGATAACACCAGGTGTGACAGGACTAAGGGCATGCCACTCTCCATGACCCCATTTAAAGGAGTAGCAACAATAGTTTTAAGAAAGACTTTGGTAATCCATTTGGAGAAAAAGGCCAGAATCACAGAGAACCTGAAAGTGGACACAAGTTCCTCTGCAGCAGGAAGAATTTGCTTGTTATTCTGGTGAAGGAGCAGGAGAGCCATAGAGCCTGCAAGGCAACTCCTGCTCACCCCTCTTCTCCAACATTTTCACTTGGTCTGGACCAGCATTTGACATGTGACTAATGTAGCTGAGATTTTATATCATTTTAATAGCAATATGTGGTACCAGCTATCCTAGTGGACAGCAAGGATCTAGACACACAGGTATACACCATGTCTGCTGGGGCTGATTTTTTATAATTCAGGTTGATGCCGGGCAGATGAGATAAGCAGGAAGCCAAGAAAAACATCGTAGTTATGAAAAATTCTGGAAGGTGGTTGGGAGAGAAATAATGACACTTAATTAAGAGCAACAACATTTGCCTACTTTGGTTAAGAGGGATTCAAGTTTATTCTCAGAAGAAGAATTGGAGTTATGAAGCTCTTTACAATCAGGAAAGATATGATCCAGAAAATGGAGCCGAGAGAATTATCTTGAAATACTTTTAGAAAGAAAGATAGGTTTTCTACCTTGGCTTATCTATTAGTCTTTGCGGCAGTCTCATTTACAGCTACAGAGTAAACTCTAGTAACATTTTAATGAGTAAAAATTTCATTTATCCTAAAGGCAAAATCATCAACTTAATGAGATTGTAACATGATGCAAATGATTATTGCTCACTACCTGAAAGGGGGGAAAATAAACAAGCCATCTCTCGATGTGGCTAGCATACCACCCAGGCACCAAGCATCTCTTCTGCAAGGCTTTGAGCTCAGAGGGGGCCCGGGGCCCGGCAGAGATCACTTCATAGAAGCTAAACTTCAGAGCTGCAGGGTCTTCGTGTGATCGCTGATGCTGGGACGAAAAGGTAGATGATTAAACCAAGCTGAAGCATAGACATAAATAAAAACCCATTTCTCTGACAAGTCTCAAAGCTAAAGGAAGCAGGGCCAGAGACTTATTTACTTTGCAATTAATACAGGATGAAAACATTTGCTTGCAGCATCAAGATTTAAAGTTATGCCACTGAGGAGAGTATGTTTTCGAGAGCTTATTTGGTAGAGGCTATATTCTTATTGTTAGGGTCCCTTAACCAATTCCACCAAATCGTTTCCTTAATGTATATATTTTATTCTGAAAGTAAACTTTTGAAAGTTGCATTAAGGCCCCCTTTTCAGCCCATAAGCAAACCATTTATCATGTCTAGAGAATCTCCATAATGTACACACTCTCAACTAGTTCTGCCACACAGTTTTGCTCCATCTGGTAATGCAGTTTTAGATTAGAAAAGCCCTATTGGCTATTTTAAATGGAGAAACTACTGAAAACTCTGACATGTACATTATCTGAAATCCTCAGCTTTTATCATGTACTATCTAGCCTCTGAAAGCCAAGATTATTTTACCTAATGGTAACCTCTGCGATGAATCAGAATCACTTATTGTATGGAAAAGGCAGAAAGCAGCAATCCAAATAGTAAAGTGTTTCATAATAACCCCAGTTCAAGCCCATGGGTTTGAGGAAATCAGCTTTTCCCTGAATTGACCAATATATATTCAGGCTTAGTGGTGGGCTTGTGGATGTTTACCACATCCAGTTGAATAGCAAATTTACTGCAATTGAGATTCAAATCACTGTACAACAAACTCTGCTAGACTTTGTTAAGGCCTGCATTTTGCCCCTGTGGAGTGATTTATTTGTAATATGGAGGATGTTTTGTTTAGCCTGCAGACTCGAAACCTCCTTTTTCAGTAAATTCTCATTTTTTCAATGGCTAAGTGGCTGCCAAGCTCCAATTTTCTTCTTTCTTTTTGAGTCAATTAAGGCTTAGTTCTATATTCTCCAGTTATCTGGCAGGAAAGGTAAAAGGAGCAAAATCAAAGCAGTCACTTTGCAGTTTGCTGTATGTTTGGATTTGAAAGATGACTCTAGAAGTTTGGCATGGGCTATTAAAGTGGAAGTGTAGATTTCAGCTTTGCGGGGTGTCTCACTCCCCATCATGCAGATCATTATGGATATGACTATCTAAGATCCCATCTGCTCCAGGTGACCTTTCCGCATTTTGTCCGAGCCTCCAAACTGATCCTGACAATCTATTTTTCTTTTGTGAACCGGGAAAAATGGATTTTCTCAAATAAAAAAAGGACTCTGTGCTGAGAAACTTCATGCTCTGGTATTATAGATGGCCAGGGATTTAGTTGTAGGAAATCCTATTAGTGGAGTGGAAGAGTCCACTCTTGCCTGCAGGAGCTGGCATCTGAGGGTCCCTTTCACACAGAAGCACCTTATATCCCACCCAGGTGCAGTTTCAGATAAGGGGCTCTTGGATATAACATTCCACATTTTTCTTAACTTTATCCTTTCTAAGGAAATAATTGGCTTTTGAACCTGACCTGCAGATAACTCATTTTTGCAACTATCACAGCACTCTATTTTAATTTTACCTAAATTTCTCTCCTTATAAATCCTTCCCTTCTTTAGGGATATGGTTCCTCTGGGGTTTGGGCTTCTCTGCTGCAGCTGGTTAATTTACCTAACTTGTCCCTGGTGGTCTTATCAAGAGACTTGTTCACTCTGTTCGACTCTGCCATTTTCTACTTTATAATTACATGCTGCTATTTACATATATCTCTCCAATTAGACAGCAGTCTAGCATGTGGCATCCACCTTTATTAACTTAATTTCAAATCTTCCGTAGAAACAATACTTGGCACATGGTAGTCACTGAAATTATTTTTTGAATGGAAGAACACATCAACATGAAGAAAGTGGTTTTTAAATTACAAGATGAAGGGATGATAACTAAGGATCTGAGAGACTAAAGACACTGACTCTTAATTTTGTTATGTTTTCATATTTACTTTCGATTACTACGTATTGAACTTTTCTACTTGGTAATAATATATCACGGGGACAGTTTTTTTTTCTATCATGTTTAATACTTTATTGAAGCAAAAATGTATTTGCTATGTAAATATTATTATTAGAGTCATTTAAGTTATTTCAAAGTGATCATTTCTGTTCTTAACTACATCAGAAATGTGATGACAAATCAGTGTATGAGGAAGAGCCAGGGTTTAGACTGGCTGGGCTAGTAAGGATGAAGAATTCCTATATTTTAGCTCTGCTACCAAGTTGCTTCTTCACTTAAAGCAGTTATTTACAATCCTCAAGGTCAAATTTGGCCTGCTTCTTGTTTTTTAAAATAAGGTTTTATTGGCACACAGCTATGCTCATTCATTTACATATTGGCTGCAGCTGCTTTGCTACTAAAATGACAGGCTTGCAACACAGACCAACCGTGCAGCCTACAAATCCTGAAGTACTTACTCTCTAGTACTTTACATTACAAAGCAGTGACTTCTCCTTGAGGGAATCAATCATACTCCTCATCCATAAATAATAATAGCAGCATGTATTTGATGTATTTTATGTGGATGTATTTGATGAAAAATAATGATTTTTAGATAGTAACATTTTAACATTTTACTTTTTAAATAAAGGTGTATAGACATACAGATATACATGTGAATGAATAATATTTTGCTTGTTATAGACTAATATCTTTGTTTCATTGATACAATTTATTAAGTAAATTTCTTTAGTGAGTACAAAATTAATAAAAGTTTAAGAAGTTCTCCATGGAAACAACAAAAAAAAACCACTTTCTGCAAATATAAAACTAGTAAGTCTTTTCTTTTGTCAAAGCCTGAGGTGGTGGCTTTAATATTGTTGAAAACCATCTTCCATCTTCCATCATCCCCCATCCCCTTCTACCTCCTGACTTTTTGTTTCCCTTACCTGGTACCAAGAATATGCTCGGTCTGACGGGTCAATGAGAATGGTGATAATCTTGGCTTTGGGAACCAGAGAAGCTGCTCTTTTCGGAGCTTCCTCTGAGTGGAAGTAATTGGCACTCTTCTCAAACAGAAAGTCAGTGGTGATATTAGATGGGATGGGGAAGAAATCCATATACCTAGAAAAGGAATATTTCTCATAGTAAGTCTAGTTAATACTTATATCCTAGTGACTGAAGATGTTAAATGTGTCCCACAAACTCATCAATTTCCTAAACCTTTTTTTTTTTTTAGAAAGGCATTTGTCCTACATAGCTAGCAAGAGAAGGATAATATGCTGATGATGTATTTAAAAATCTTTCCTAAATGTACTTTGCTTAGCTTAATATCAGGAAAAAAAGATATGAGATAACAAAAATATACACACAGTGCGTATGTTGCAACATTAATCAACCTAACTATACAAAATATATCTAAATGCAGTATTTAACAGAGGAAACTGTAAACATTCAACTAAAAAGAAAATTAGATCAAATAGTTGATAGTTCAAAGATATTTTAAAGGGATTTAGACAAAACATTTTTACTTAATCACAGTAAAATAATTTCATTTCCACTAAGGTGTTGATGTTATATTGAACTATAAAGTATCAAAGTGTAGAGAGGAGCTGGTGTAGGCATTGCTTATTTGCTAATTTTCTTTCAAAGAGTCATTTATACTTGTTAGATTGATTATAAAAATTTTAAAAGTATGCACTTATTTTTAAATATAAAATCCTATCAAATTTCCCAAGGTCAGGTCCTGGGAATTCAGGTGAGAATTTAAATCACCAGCAGAGTAAACATGGGAATACCTGACCCTCAAGCACAGAGATGTAGAACATAATAGCTTGTGTATAATGTTCCATCTATGCAAAAGTTGTTAAATTGAAACTTACTCAGTATTTGATAATAGATATTTCTGAAGCACCCGGGGATACTTTCTAGAGAAACAGGGCCTTTTTCGAGAGAACGTACAATTTTAACTTCTAGGGTTTCTTATATTTTATAATGGCATCACCTTCTGTCCCCACCCACTTTAGTTCATAAGTCACCATGTGTTAGGACCACCAAGAAAGGCAGCTTATGATTCACTAAACAAAAGTGTAATTCACATTTATATGATGACTTCTTTTTGCAGTGTGTAGCTTTCTTTCAGGATAAAGCTTCTGGTAAGATTCCAGTTGTTAACATATTGCAAAGTTGGCTGGTGTAACAAAGTGATGTCTTGAAACTCAGGGCAGTGAAGAAATTCTTTGTTTTCTGGAAGTTGCCTCATTGGTGATACATCATTCTGACACCCTTTTCAGGGCAAAGATATATACAAACATTTCTGGCAAGTTTGACCTAACCTGTGTTCTGGTGTATATTCTTTTTATAGAAAGTGCTACATTTCAGAAGATTTCTTAACTGAGATGCTCAAATTGATTCTGTGGGTGCTAAGCTTTCCCAAGTGACTAGTGGCATGTCAGTTGGTCTAAGCATATCTCAAGCTTGCTTATTCTGAAAAAAGCCTTGAAAAAAATCACAAAAGAAGGGCAGAAAGTACTGAATTCAGTTAATTTTAAATTTCTAAATGTCCTGCTTTCCCAGCAGTTCTTTCTACCTGGAGCAGATTAGCTATGAAAACCTCCTTATGCATTTCCTGATCTTTAATCTATAATGTGTTGATTTTGCCTGGCCCTAAGGCTTGCAAAGAAATAAGGATCTAGCTCTTGTTTGCTACATGACCACATTTTTCTAGAAAGATGGCTGCTGCTCAGAGCTACTTGAAAAATATTCGAGGAATAAACCATCGAATAGAGGTCATTCAACTTCATATTTCCTGGGTGAAAATCTGAAGATTTGGAGAATCTGAACTCAAGTTATCTAAAGAATTGGTGGGTATAGTAGTGGTGTAGAGTGGTTTAACAGCCTGAGGGTTAACAGGGAATGCTGGCCTGAGTTAAGCTTTGCTACTATCACTCCTCAGAAACTTTTGTTATTAACTTAAAAAATGTTGATTTTGCAATATCCCACATGTTTTTGTTACTGGGCTTCATCTTGAGTATCCCTAAGTGATTATTCTCAAAGCCAGTTTAAGACATTAAGAGACTGGAAGGGCTAACGAGTTTTATAGTTCTCCACACATCACTCCAAACCACCACTTTATCCCCAGGTAATTAAAAAAAAAGTAATGCCAAATCATAAACTATAAGCCTTAAATGTATCAAATCGTTTTTCATCAAATCTTCTAGTTGCAAATCTTGGCTATCAAAGATGGAGTTTTCTAACATTCATATGTCCTACTTTGCTAATAGGTTGACATTAGCAGTAACTGTGACTTTTTATTTGTGTTAATTGCCTTTTATAAACATACAATTTGTCAATCAAAAGTGTTTACAATTGGGTATTTTCAGTGAGTTATAATTAAAATCTTTAACTGCTCTTTAACTTTTTTCTTATTTATGTCATCTGTTAGTAAACTGCTTAAGGGACTTTTTATTCCTGTTATAATGCCTATATACATTACTGGCGTATGATCAGCTTTTAAAAAAAAATTGATTATTTCCACTGATATTCTTAAGTTTCAGGGAAACCAAGTGCTACATTTCTTTCCACTTTTAAAGCCATTTCTAATCACTCCCTTTAGTCCTAATGTTAATGTCATTTTATACTATGTATATTTGAGTTGGTGATTAAATAGCATTTGAAGTAGTTGATGGTTTCCTGATTCTCCCAGCTGCTATTTAACACTGTGCATTTAATATCAAGTGCTATACTAAAGAATTGGCAATAAAATATATAACAATTAGAAGATATGAAAATCCTAGTAGGTGATCAAATCATTCTCAGCTCATTTCTTTATCTTTCCATTCAGACGACCCATAAGCAACAGTTGAGCAGGCTGATACTTCTAAAACAGCAATCATGCAGTTTGACAACAGAGGTTAATATAAAAGTGCTTTGTACTTAAAATACATGTGAAATGTTTATGCTCATGCTGTAGAATTATTAAAAGAATTTTACTTTTATATAACTTTCTGCCTAGAATTATACTTTAGACAGTAAGACTTCTAGATATTTTTTATGACAATGCTCTTTTTTGTGTATATTTGACTTTTTTTGCTTTTAATTTAATTTTACTATTTTCCTCAGATGATACATTTCTAATTTTAATCCAAACATTAAAAATTAAGTTTTGTATATTGTTGATAGCTTCTTGATACCTTTCATTATTCATGAAATGTACACACATTTCTAGTTCTATTTATTTACCTTTTATGCCAAAGCAAAATAGAAATATATATATATATATATATATATATATATATATATATATAAAGAGTAGACAGGAATGAAATTACTATGTATTCAGGTATTTCTTTGATTTCATAATATTAATTACCATCAAAGGTATTGTAAATAGAAATATACATGGTGGCAACATGTCCCTTCATAAACTGAGAAAGTTATGAATTAATTCTGTGCTCCTTCATGTTATTCAGTAAGTTTCCAAGGCAAAGAGGACATCTTTTTTTTGCAGCTATAGATGTATATGTTTATTAATATTAGTGCTAATTTTATGCTGTTCACAGTACATATACTTTTAGATTCATACTAATAACCCATCTTACCAATCAATCCCCCTGTGGTAGTTATTTCTATTAAAGAACTGTACCTCCTCAAAGGTTTTTGGGCTGGGGGAGTTACTAAGGATGGAAGGATGCATAACCAGGAACAAATACAAAGCAGTGGTACCTAAAAAACAATAGAGGTTTAGAGATTAATTCAATGAAAACATAGTTTCCTACTCTCAGAATTTCAAAGTCATTTTAATAAATAAGTGTTATGATGATCCAAACAAATATATTACTAGTACTCCTTAAATAAAATCAAATAGATAACAAGCATTTTAAAAGAAGCAAATTTTAAACTGGAGATAAGGTGATGAAAGGAAGAGAGAGGACTATTACAGGGTTTGGGAGAACTTGAGTTCGACCTCAGTTTAGTCACTGATTTGGTTTTTGACTTTGGTACCTAGGTTTTCTTTGTCTTGGCTTTTTAAATGAAAGATCACCTGCCTGATAATCAAAACCATACTGAAGTGTTATCTCAGACATGTTAGGATGGCTATTTTCAAAAAGTCAAGAAATAGCAAGTGTTGATAAAGACGAGGGGAAAAGGAACATTTGTACATTCTTGGTAGGAATGTAAGTTGGTGCTGCCACTATGGAGACCAGTGTGGAAGTTCCTCAGAAAATTAAAAATGGAGCTACTACATGATTCATCAATTCTACTTCTCTCCCTCTCTCTCTCTCTCTCTCTCTCCACACACACACACACACACACACACACACACACACACACACACAGTAAACTAAAACACTAATTTGAAAAAGATATTTGCACCTCCATGCACACTGCAGCATTACTTACAAATGTCAAGAAATGGAAACAATGTAAGTGTTCACTGATGGATGGATGAACAATGACAATGGGATGAATATACATGTATATATATACAGTATATACATGGAATGGATTGTTATTCAGCCATAAAAAGAAGGAAATCTTGCCATTTGCAACATCATGGATGGATCTTGGGAGCCATTTTGCTAGGTGAGATAAGTCAAACATATAAAGACAAAGACCATATAATCTCATTTATATAGAGAATCTAAAACAAATCAAGTTCATAGATTCAGAGCACAGAATGGTAGTAGCCCGAGGCAGGCAGTGTAGGTGAACAAAATGGATAAAGGGGATTAAAAGGCACATATTTCCATTTGTAATTTAATAAACCCTGGGGACATAATGTTCAGTATGGCAACCGTAGTTAATACTATAATTGGTATTTGATGGTTGCTAAGAAAGTAAATCTTAAAAGTTCTCATTAAAAGAAAAAAAATGTATTACCATGTATGGTGGCAGATGTTATCTAGACTTTTGTGGTAATCGTTTCCTAATATATGCAAATACCAAATTATTTTGTTGTACATTGAAAACTAATTTAATGTTACATGTCAGTTGTACCTCAATTAGGAAAAAGCATATAGCTTAGTTAGACTGCCACATTAGAAGGCTAGGCAACCTGAGTTCTGTTTATTGAATATTTGGTCATGTGTTTGCAACCATGATTGTGTTTATGAAATCATAATATAAATAAAAGTGTTTCTAGGCTATATATTCAGTGCTCCTAAGTCAGAAACGTATGCTCTAGTTTCCACTTCTTACTCTAATATGATTTACCTTATTACATATCTGATAGAGCAGTTTGTTAATTGTATTTCAGGTCAATAGCTAGCAATGGTAATCAGATATGGTCTTACAACATTTCTGTCACTTCCAGAAATTATTGTTCTTATTGCTTTGCAATAATGTCATATTGCTATCTGCATGAAAATTTGAATTTTCTTATCTCTCTGATAGATTTTATTTAGTATTATACTTACATCTACCATATGTATTCAACAGATTTTTGAATAATGGATAACAGTAATATTGTCTGAAAAAAATGAATTGAAAGAAACTTTGTTCCTAGAATATTTATGAGTCAAAAGAGAGCATTTTATAAACATGATAGATAACTCTAGGGAATTAAATATAGCAATCCCTGATATATAAATTAAAAATGGTCTTCACAAGCTGGACTTAAAACAGTGGTTCTCAAACTTTAGCATGTATCAGGTTAACCTGGAGGGCATGTTACAACACAGAGAGCTGGGCCCAGAAATTCAGTTTCAGCACACTTTGAGAAGCACTGACTTGTAAGAAATATAAAACCAAAGCTAATACTTATTGAGGAAAAATGTTTCATTACTTGAAATCCAGAATAAAGCTTCCTAGCACATAGTCTTTAAATAAAGTCAGGTAAATTCTAGGGTCAGGAGTGTTTTCCTAACATTTGCTATCTGTGCGAACTCAAACAAAAATGATCTGACTCGCGTCTTAGTTTTCTTGTTTGTTTGGTGGAAGAAAATCCTTAGCTATCAGGATTTTATCCAAGTCAAGTGAGGTAACCTATGTGAAAGTTCCTAAGTAGCACCATTCAAGTATACTTGATTATTCGTAAAGTATTTTTAAATGAAAACTTTATTGAGATATAATTCAGTAATGCATTAAAAAAGACAAAAGGGCAAATCTTTGTGGGGATAAGAAGTATGGCTATTACAATGTGATAAAAGAACACTAATAGAGCCATTCCTTTCTTAGGCCAAATGAAAACATTTTATTTTTAAAATTTATATTCAATCATATTGTTTGCTTTTAATAACCATTCATAACCAGCAATAATAATACAAACAGAAAAGATGGATGCAACTAATAGTTTGCACAGTCAGTAAAAAAATTTAATGTACTTTATCAGTGGTCAAAAAAATTAAGTTGTGGTTCTTAAATACTTTCTTTACCTACACCTATTTTGGGGTCTGAATCAACTGTCCTTTGTGTGTGTGTATGTTTATATATCTGTTTTTCTGTCTCTAACTTAACTATATATTCATAGATGCACATATTCAAATAACCATATGTAAAGCTTCCATTTTCATATTGTCAGTTTCAATACTAAAATTTTTTGATTATCCAGCTGATTATACATTTATGCAAAATTATTCAGAAAAATACTTTTGATAAAATTAAAGTTAAAAGTGAAACTATTTAATTTTTATGGAACTAACATAAAAAGATATTTTTGTCCATTTAAAAATCAATTTCACCAAATATCAATATATGCAACATGGTTGGATAGCAAAAGTATTATGCTAAGCAAAAGAAGTTAAAGAGAAAAGATTTCACACTTCATGCTTCCTTTTATATAACATTCTAGAAAAGGCAAAACTGTAGTGGCAGAAAGTGGTTGCCTTTGGCTGAGGAAGGGAGAGGGGGAGAGGACTATAAAGGAATGTGGAGAAACATTTTTGGGAAATAGAAGTGTTCTCTATCTTGAATATGGTGGTGATGGCAACACAACTCTACAATTCCCACAACTCATTTAACTGTACATTTAAAATGGGCGAATTTTATTGCATGTAAATTATACCTCTTTTAAACTGGGAAAAAATCAGTTTATATAAAGAGGAGCTAAAAAAATTCCCTTCCAAAGGTAAATGTCATCTACAAATTGTAACAAAAACATTTGGAAACCCAGTTGAGTGTAAGATGACAAGTAATTCTGCCATCTAGCCATGATATTAAAATGCCTGCATATCTAGCATAGCACAAGGGAATGCATACCCTGCAGGGCTTTCTGAAGCAAACTTGATACACATGAAGCATCAGAGAAAAGATGTGATCAGTAATGACAAAGCTATGTGATAACAGTGGGAGTCCATGGAACAGACTAATTTAAATGTCTTTCTTGTTGCCTCTTGACTTTAAATAGATAAAGACAAGTGAAACACAGAAGGAAAAGTATCCATCATGTTTACTATTGTTTTCAGGTTGATATTTGCAAATGGGACTAAGGAAAAATGAATAAGCCAAACTCTGGATTCATTCCATAGAATTCTTTCAGTTACTTCCAAAGATGGAATGTATCCCCCTTGGAAGGGATATGGGCTGAATTTGTTGGCTTCTGTGAAGCCAGAACCCAGGGGTCCCAAATAATTTATCATTCATGAGGCAGTATGAATGTGTGCTATTTTAAAACTTCCACTGGGCTTCATTTTAAGTCTAATTCTTAGAGAAACAAGAAGTTTATGGAAAAAACTGCACATCAATTTAAGGAAATGTGCAAAATATTTCTTCTGGGTATGAATAAACACCTTTCTTAGCACATCATTTTGTTTATGTCTAGGAATTCTGCTTGTCTAACATAATTTAGACTTTGAAAATAGTCATCTTTTCAAGGAAGAGTGTAGAAATAAATTATATCAGGATGATGGCAGAAGAGGCTATTTTTATGGAGGGGATTTATTATTAAGAGTTATAGTACTTATATGTGTCCCTCTAGCCCTGTGACAAAATCCTCTTATCTTACTCTAACCATGTAATTAGTTTTGAGTTTGGAAATCATAATAAACTTTTCAATCAAGATCTTTACGAGAAAACGTTGCCACCAAATTGATGCCTGGTTATTCAAATCATGTGACATCTATTTTCACGTAAAAAATTTTTAAGCTCATTATGATGCTAAACAAAGATTATGTCGGAAAATAAAATGTGTTACTTAGACTTTTATCAGGAAGGTAGGTGATAGATAATAGGTTCTGGCCAGGATGTGGTGAAAAGAGAAAACTCATACAGTTGGTGGGGAGGTAAATTGCCCTAACTACTATATGAGACAACGTGGAAATTCCTCAAAAATTAAAAATAAATCTATCATGGGACTCAGCAACTCTACTACTGGGTTTGTGCCCAAAGGAAAAGAAAGCAATATTTTGCAGAGATATATGCATCCCAAAGTTTATTGCAGCATTATTCACAGTTGCCAAGATAAGGAAATAACTTAGTTGTCCATCAACAAATTAATGGATAAAAAAGAGATGTAGTATATATATATGGAATAGATTGCTACTGAGCCATAAGAATGGAGGATAGCTTGCCATTTATGACAACATGGATGGACTCTGAGCACAGTACGCTGTGAGGTAAGTCAGACATATGAACACAAGTACTATATGATACTACTTACAAGTGGATTCTAAAAAAAAAAAGCCAGGATTGAAAAAACCCATAGAGTAAAATGGTGGTGACCAGAGAATGGGAAGTAGGGAGCTAAGATGGATGCTAGTTAAGGGAACAAACTTCCAGCAAGTAGCAAATAAGCCACAGTGATCTGTGCACAGGGGAGTGAATGTAGACAATGATAAATATAGCTACAGAAGTCATCAAATAGGATATGTAAATGTATCAAAATAACATGTTGTATTCCTTAAACACCAGGTTAAATATAGTTGATTTAATTGTATTATTCATTCAGCAGCATTTATGCCAAGTTCAAGAATTCATTGTCACAAGAGCTCATTATCTAGTTATCAGTAGTTATCAGGATTTTTATACTGTTTGGTTAATCATAACAAAAATTCTCACCAGTTTTCTGGGGTCCTATTACCAAAAATTTTGGTAAGCGATCACAGGTTTTTTCTTTAGACCAAATGTCTCTGTGGCGTTTGTCATCACATGGATTCTAAGTGGAAGAATAATACAGAGATTTATTTTTGTGTGTGTGTCCATTGTGTGCTAGAGCTTTTCAACCTCTGTTCTTAAAAGATACCCAGGGAAGAAAGCTATGTGGCATTTCTTTTTTAAAAGATTTATTTATTTATGCATACAAGCTGGGGTACATACAGGCCAGAGGTGTGGGGCGGTGGGAGGGTTCACCAGAGACAGGGTTGGGAGCAGAACAGGCAGGTTGTACACTGCTGAGGGGAGCAGCGAGCAAGGCAGGAGATGTCTGCCGCGCCATGTGGGAATCTCCCTGGCTGGGCATGGAACTCGAGTTGCTGCTGGCTGCTGCTGAAAGCTCCACAGTGCAGGGCTTAATTGCTGGGCCACCAGGGAGGCCCGCATTTTTTTTTTTTTAAGGAATGCATTGACGTGTCATCATGTACACTTTCAAACAACTCCCTTCCATCCTAAAGTTGTGTGTCTCTCTTGAGGAGGTTGGGGGTGGAGACATTCTTCTCACCAGGAGTAATTAGCCTCATAGCACTGAGGGCTTAATATTTTCTGCTGTTGATGGTTCTACATCTTAATTGTGTGTATTTGTGAGTGTGTGTGTTTGTGTGGGTGTCTGTTTTTAAATTTGTGAGCTTGCTGGGTAGAGATGGCACTTCCTGCCACTCTAAAAGAAGATAATCTAAGAACTGAATAAATAAACTGAAATATGAGGTGCAGAATTTATTCTAAGAAACTTTGAGTTTTCCTGCTGTGCTTCAGAGGAATATGGATCTGGCTGTAATAATACTATTAAAGAGACAGCAGCGTCTTCTTAGCTGCCTTCAAAGGTCAATGAATATATATCTAAAACTATAATGGTACAGAGTGATGCTAAATAGTACTAAATTTCAACAAATGGTAAAATGAGGGTGAATTACTACCATAGGAGTCTGCTTTTGCTTTGTTTTGTTTTGTGGTACTTAAACACCTGCTGTGCAAAATGTAACTAGAATACCCTTAATTTTAACTGCAAAGTGCATCTACTAGAAAGGTTAGCAGTGCCCTTAAATACTGTTTCAGGAATGGACAGACAGGACAGCACTTTATTTCTATTCAATTAATACTATCAATGTGTAGTTAAATAAACCTTCTGCTTATTTTCAGTAAGCAACAGATGTTAAGACTAAAGTAAGGGCTTTTTTTTGGGCTCCTGTTCCGGAATAAAATTGGTTTCAACTTGTCACCTGAAATAATAATGATTTCATTTTTAAAATAAGATGTTAAATTAGCAGGAAAATTGCATGTCTTTCCAGTGGCTAACATTTGGTTATGTTTTGTAGTTGTTAAGATAAAAAAATATGTATTATAACAACTACAAAATGACATGCAGGTATTCTACAACTACTAACTTTAACCTGGTAAAAAGTAGTATGTCTCTTTTGAGGTTATCTGTTTATGCTAAGGTAGTAAGTAGCTCAAGTTCAAAGGTGAATGAATGAAATATAGAGATCAGACCTTTCTGCAACTTCAATTGGTGCAGTTTACTGAGTTTTACTTCTGAAGATTGTTATTGTTGTAACCTCAGCTTGCTCTGACTCTCCAGCTAGTATGCGACATGCTTAAGCATCTCAACGTTCTGTGCCTCAGTTTCTTCATCTGTAAAATGGGGATAATACCTCTTTCTAGGATAGTTCTGAGGATAAAATGAGATAATATATGTGAAGGGACCAGTTTGACACATAGTAGATATGATGTAATTATTTGCTACGATTGCTATTTCCCTCAAATCACAGAGTAGGCAATTTAAGTTCAGAGCATGTTTCTACAATTTTAGGACACATGTAACTGTATATTTGTGCCTAGAACAGTTTGAATATACCATATTAATGAGACATAGTCTCTTAAACTCAATGATAGTTTCACAAAATGTTTTCCCCTTGTCAAAAATAATACCCAAGGAATAGTTTTGAAAGCTGCCCCTATTTCGTGATTGCTGGTGTACCCAGTGGTCCAGCAGGCAGATGTTAGTTGTGAACTCTTCTCACCTGTCCTTCTAATGCCATTTAGTCTTTAGATATGGGGATGTGCTCAACTGGCCAGCTGGCTTCCTGTCCAGCACATACCTTGTTTACCATCTTCTGCTCTTTTGTCTCTTGCAGTTTTCAAATTGATCTTGTCCTCCTGACTGAAAACATTCTCTCTACTAACACCCAGTGGAACTTTCAGAATTCCATAATATCTAATGGGAATTGGCCTAATATAAATACAAATGTCAATTCAGGAAGAAGTAGTTTTTCAAATCTACAGACATTTCCAAAATGTATATATTCCCCCCACTTTTCAGGTTTGGATTATTTCATGGCACTATGAAATATGCCTGTGGAGTTAATTATGCCAATTATCAAATGAATCTTACCTGCCAGAGAGGATCTTTTTGATCAGGAAAGAGCTCAAAGTACTTGTGAGCCAGTTGCATTGCAGGCAGAGTGTGAAGTCGCAAATTGGTCCAGCTCTGGACAAAGTTGGCCAAGTTAACAAATGTATATAATCCCAGCCGGTCATTTCCGTAGTTGGACAAATGGGTCATAAAAATACTTATCTAGAAAAGGCAAATGAACTTTAGTAAAACACACAAGTCTTTTAACCCTAGGGGGCAGTGCAGTCTTAGCAATGCTTTTTTTTTTTCTGAATAGCTTGTGAACAGGTTTCAATTCAGGACATATTTTTGAATTTTGGACATATCCCAAATACTCTCATTATATTAATACACAATGGAGGATGTGTTCTTAGCAATATCTGATGAACATTTTTTGGGTGTGATTTCAGTATGTCTATAACAGAATGTTCCCAATTGCCATATACCCATGTTGGTGAGATTAGACTGATGCTGGATAAAATATCCTAGACATCCACATGTGATGCCTTCATGACATATGTACTGTTCTTAATTTGAGGCAGTAGGGTCCCGGGAGATTAGGATTTTGTAATTTCAATCTACTTAATTCAGCTCATAAGGTAGTACTTCAAGATAAGGAGTATATTCAGTGAACTGTCATTATTTACACACACTAACTGTGTATCTTCTGATTTACATTTATTAGAGATTATAATGATAAAAAAACTAGTGCGTGAGTTTTTACTTTTTTTTTTTTAAGGTTTATTTATTTTTGCATAGAAGATCTGCAGTGTAGGCCAGAGGTGCAGAGGTGGAGTGAGAGGATTCACCAGAGACAGAATGGGGAGAACAGGCAGATCTATCAAAATATACTGTTAAAGGTAAGCAGCAGGCGAAATAGGAGAGGTCTGCTGAACCATATTTGGGCTACTCCCTGGCCAGATTGATCCAGGCTGCGGCAGTGATAGCATGATAGTGCTGAGACTTAACCCCTATGTCACCAAGAGAGGCCCCGTTACTAAAATTTTAACTATTTTCTATCAACAGTGCTCTCAAATGCTTTTCTATATTCATTGGATCTACCATTTTATTTTTTTTAATTGTTTTAAAGATTTATTTATTTTTGCATATAGACTGGGGTGCAGGCCAGAGGTGTGGGGCGGTGAGAGGGTTCACCAGAGATGGAGTGGGAGCAGAACAGACAGATCAGCGGAAATACACTGCTGAGGGAAATAGCATGTAAGGCAGGAAAGGTCTGCGGCGCCATGTGGGGTTCTCCTGGGCTGGGCATTGAACTAGTGCTGCAGCTGCTAATACCTCCACAGCGCTGCGCTAAACTGCTGAGCCACCAGGGAGGCCCTGGATCCACTATTTGAAATATCAAATACCTCCTTTAGGAAAAATCTTTAACGTTTGACTATATAAAACCAACTTTTTCTATGAAATCAACTGATTTAGATTGGATCCATGCTCTGAAAAAAGACATAGTAAAATAAATTTGAATTCTGTAGACTTGATGAAATTTATATGGAATGCAGAATTGGCATTTAAATTTATTTTTGAAATAACATTGGTTTGTAACAATATATAAGATTACTCTATTATCAGTCAACATCTGTACACACAAGAATAACTTCACTACTAAAAGTTTAATTCCATTCTTCACCATGCAGTTGATCCCTTTTACTCAAATTACTTACTCCTCTTCCCTTCTGGTATACACTATTTTAGTCTTATAATTTAAAAGTTTGTTTTATTTAGTTAATTTGTTTTGTTTCTTTTTATACCATGTATGAATGAAATCATACATTGTTTATCCTTCTCCATATGACTTTTTTCACTTAGCACAATACTTTCTAGGTCCATCTATGCTGTTGCAAATGAAAAGATTTCATTTTTTTTACAGATCAGTAATATGCCACACACACACACACACACACACACACACACACACACACACATATACACATAATATATCTATACATAGTTCACATCTTCTTTATCTAGCCATCTGTCAGTGGGCACTTAGGTTGTTTTAAAATCTTGGTTATTGTAAAATGGTGCAGTGAACATGGGAGTTTGTGTACATACATCTTTTCAAATTAGCATTTCCATATTCTTTGAGTGAATATCTAGAAGCAGGATAACTGGATCTATGGAATTTCTATTTTTAATTGTTTTGAGGAATCTCCATACTATTTTCCATAATGTCTACATCAATTTACATTCCCACCAACAGTGTACAAAGGTTCCCTTCCTTCCATATCTGCGCCAACACTAATTGTTGCTTGTCTTTTGGATAATAACCATTCTCATAGGGATGAGATGTGAGATGATACCTCACTGTTGTTTTAGTCGGCATTTCCCTAATAATAAAAGATGATGCCTGTTGGCCATCTGTATAATTTCTTTGAAGAAGCAGCTCTTCAGATACTCTGCCTGTTTTTTAAATTGGGTTTTTGTTGTTGAATTTTATGGATTCTTTACTTTTTTTGGATATTAACTCCTTGTCAGGCGCGTGATTTGCAAATATCTTTTTCATTCAACCAGATGCCTTTTGTTGGACTTACAGTTTCTTCACTATGCAGAAGCTTTTTAGTTTAATATAGTCCCATTTGTATATTTTGCTTTTGCTTCCTTTGCCATTGGAATCAAATACCTAAAGATTGACTAAGGTTGATATCAAGGAGTGTATTAAGTATATTTTCTTCTGTGTGTTTTTGTTGTTTCAGATCTTATATGCAAGTCTTTAAAAAATTTTGAACTCTTGTGTATGGTATGAGATAGTGGTTTCATCCTTTGGCATGTAGTTGTACAGTTTTCCCAATACTATTTGTCATTTGTCGAAGTATTTCTTTTCTGTGATGTATGATATTGACATCTTTGTCATGCATTAGTTGTCCATATATGTGTGTATTTATTTCTTGGGTCTCAATTCTACTCCTTTGATCTTTTTTTTTTAATATTTCATTACCATACTATTGTGATTACTATTGTTTCATAATATAGTTTGAAGTCAGGAATATGATGTCTCCATATATGCTCTTTTTCTTCAGGATTGTTGTGGCTATTTGAGATATTTCGCAGTTTTAAAGTAATTCTCTGATTTTTTGTTTATTTCTGTGCCATTAGATTTTTGATAAATATTGCACTGAATCTGTATATTGCTTTAGGCAATAAGACCAATTTTACAAAGCTAATTGTTCTGTCAATAAGTAGAGTATCTTTCCTTTCTTTGTGTATTCTGCTTCTTTCAGTAATGTCCTCCAGCTTTCAGTGTACAGGTGTTTTATCTCTTAGGTATTTAATCACTTTTCATGTGATTGTCAATGGGATTATTTATTTTGTGACTTCTGTTTCTGTTAGCTCATTATTTGCATATAGGATTACAACAAATTTTTGTATGCTAATTTATTAGCATGCTGCTTTACTGTATTTATTATTTCTTGTTATTTATTTATTTTTTAAAGATTTATTTTATACATACAAGCTGGGGTTGCAGGCCAGAGGTGTGGGGGGGGGTGGTGAGAGGGTTCACCAGAGACAGAGTGGGGAGCAGAACAGGCAGATCAGAAGTACACTGCTGAGGGGAGCAGCGGGCGAGGCAGGAGAGGTCTGCCGCACCATATGGGATTCTCCCTGGCTGGGCATCGAACTCGTATGGATGCTGCCTACAGCTCCACAGCGCAGTGCTTAACTGCTGCGCCACCAGGGAGGTCCCTGTTTTTGTTTTTTTTTAACAGGAGTTTTGGGATATTCCATGTATATTATCATGTCATTTGCAATTAATGATGGTTTTACTTTTTTGTTTCTGATTTGAACACCTTTTATTTCCTTTTTGTCTAATCACCCTGGTCAGAACCTGAACACTATGTTGAAAAGCTGCAATGAGAGTGGGTGTCTTGTGTTTGAACTCAGATGATCTGTGTATCTTTAAGGCTTGTCCTTTTACTTTTTTGTTTTAGTATTTGTTTTAATTTTCTCTCATTTTAATCTTCAAAAAATGTGTATTTTTATTTGCTCTTGTATTGCATATAATTTAATATTTATTTCTAAAATACTTTTTTTAAGTTTCTAATTTTTGTCTCAGGTAATTCTGTCACCTTTGTCTTCAGATAGTCCTATTTTGCAGACACCTTGTTTGCTGGATTTTCTACCTTTGATATATTTCTTTCACAGTTTTTTACGACTTTCTTATTATTTTTTTCTAGCGTGTTTTAAACATTACATTATGGTTTTCATCTCTTTTGTGTTTATATTTATGTGGATTTTTTTTAAAGTTTGTAAAGGACAGATCTCCAATGATAATTTTTTGTAGCTTTATGACTTAGCTTTATTATGTTGTCTCATAGTAAATTGACATTCTAGAAACCAGTGCTTTAAAGGAATGTGAGTAGTTTGTGTTGGTTAATGTGGACAAATGGAAAAATTCCGTGGAAGATTTTCAATGGCAAAGAAAACTATTGTGGCATTTATGCTGCTATAACTGTAGCATAAAAATAATTCATGTGCTAATAGTATTTTCCTAAGTATATGTCATGTGAATGGATTGTAATAACGGTTATTGTCATCATTAAAATAATGACTATAATAGGTTCATTCATTAAGAGACTGGATGTAATATTCAAAAAAATTTATTGAGGTAAAGTTGCAGAGATGAGAAAGGTTATGCAAAGATGTAATGAATCAGAAAAAAATGTAATTACCTACAACTGTGAATAATGGAAAACAGTGGTATCCTATATTCTATAGAAAAAAACCTGCAGGCTCTCCCATGAAAAGTTTCAGTTATGATAGGGACATTTATTTTTTTATTTTTTTATTTTTTAAGATTTTATTTTATTTATACATACAAGCTGGGGTACAGGCCAGAGGCGTGGGGCGGCGAGAGGGTTCACCAGAGACAGAGTGGGGAGCAGAACAGGCAGATCAACGGAAATATACTGCTGAGGGGAGCAGTGGGCGAGGCAGGAGAGGTCTGCCGCACCATGTGGGATTTAATTGTGTTTAATTGTGTTTATTTACACTCTGCCTGACCAGTCATAGAATTAGCAAGTAAGGATTTTAATTTTTTGAGTATTTCTAAAACATGAGAATTTTAAAATTTAACCTGGTTGTTTTTTTTTTACAGTAGCTTCAGTTCTGTAATTTAAAAAATCACTTCTTTCCTCCTCCAAAATTTATCAAAATGGTAGATTTTGAGAAACTTAAAGTCATACTTAAATTTGGACGTTCTTTTCTAAATTCTGTTATAGGCAGTATTTTGTCATTTTTTTATATGCTACCTTTTTCATGTAGCTCAATAATAATATCAAGGTGATACTTTGAATTGCCCTTTTATGAAAGGAAAAATTTAATACAATAAAAATATTTTTAACCACTAATTCAGCTTTTTAGCTTTAGTTTTTGAAAGATTTATTGAAAAATCTGTGTGTCTGTATTTCACTTGAATAATGTCTGCATTGGACAGAAAAAAGGAAACCTAGAGATTCCGTGTGACTTTGTGATACTAATACATTTGACCTCCCTTTGAATTAACTTTTTGACCTTAGAAAACATTTTATACTGTGACATTTAAAACAAAGTACCACTTTTTGTTTCTTGGACTGTAGGAAAAATGCTACTTTCTCTGGTAAAGACAGAGGCAAAGCAAAATGAAAGTTTTTTATGCTTTTGCAGAAAACGAACCTCATTGGCAAGAATTTAGCTAATACTTAAAAGGTGTTGATCTTAATTCTGTAAAAGAAAAGCTACTTAGCCTCCACCCATGGAACCTAGCTCAGATTTTTAATTCTATTTTGACATAATGCAAAGTGCACCATAAGCAAAGGGACTGCTTCAAAGAGATGTTTTTATAATGCATGTCACCTCATAATACTTATAGATCTTGAACTCAGTCCTGGTATTTGTGTCACCAAAGAAACGTAAGTTCATAAAGTGAGTAGAATTGGTGAGGACATTAAAATGCTTCAGTTCCTTTTTAAATAATTTTTTTTGGAGTCTCAAATATTGCTTGGAATATTGTTTCTGTTTTTCTCACACACCCCCAACCCCACCTCAACATGGAATATTACTTGTTTTTTGCTGAGCATGTGAAGAATTGGTAACAGGCCTTCCTAAGATGTGCTACATAGCTTGTGGATTATTTTAAGTTGTCACTCAAGTCCTTGCAGGCTCATGAAAAATTTTTACCATTCCCTTCACTGCCTAGAATAATGAAAATTGAGGGTATTACCCATAATTCAGATTTTTTTTAAAGATTTATTTGTTTATACATACAGCTGGGGTACAGGCCAGAGCTGTCGAGCGGTGAGAGGCTTCACCAGAGACAGAGTGGGGAGCAGAACAGGCAGATCAGAAATACACTGCTGAGGGGAGCAGCGGATGAGGTAGGAGAGGTCTGCCGCACCATGTGGGATTCTCCCTGGCTGGGTGTCGAACTCGCATCGCTGCTGCCGACAGCTTCACAGCACAGCACTCAACTGCTGCGCCACCAGGGAGGCCCCATAATTCAGATTTTTATTAGAAATAAACTATGTATAGTTTTCTTATGGCAGGACAAACATCTAATTTCAGAGCATCATATGATTTACCCTCTCCTCATTATGAGCCCTCCTTCTCTTACCTTGAAATCCTAGGCCTCTATTTTGCTCAGCAGATACAGCCTCACATTTGTCTCATTGCTTTTGGGATCTACATCTATGTAGATTTCCATATGTATGTAATTAAATTTTATTTTTTGGCTATTAATATATCTGATATTAATTTTATTTCTTCATTATCCCAAGAAGAATCCAAAGAGGTGGGGGAAATTCTCTTTTTTTCTCTACACACATAACCTCTCCAGGATTTTTATAATTATTATTTCATGTAGGAAGGAATGCACAGCAAGAAACAGGACTGGTGAGAATGTTTTGGTCAAAAAATAAGCTTTCTTTCTAGACAGTATTTCTTCCTTGCCCCTCCCTGTTCTGATCTATGACACGTATAATGTCATTTCACTTCTTGGCAATTCCTCATCTGACAGTAATTTCTGCATGGGATAGAAAGAAACATGAAAAAGCTTGAAAATGTTGCCGGTTAAGAGAAAGTAGGTATTAGTCTTTCCTTAGGAAAGAGGATAACTTAATTATATTTGGAGTGGTTCAGAACTAACACTTTGGGGATTTTTTTTTAAATGGAATGAACTAAAATAAATTATCTTTGTTATCTATGTAGATTCCAGGGAGATGGAGAATGTAAAAAAAAAAATCACAATTGCCTTTCTACAACAGTTTTTCCTATAGGTATACTATGAGTAATAAGTTCTTACCCAAAAACTAATTAGTTGTTTAAAACTCAATCATTGGAAACCCTGCTTAACTAATTAACAGTTGAAAGAAGTTTTCCAGCCTGATAGATATGAATAACAAGATACTCTAAAGAAATATCCTGTAGTTTTTTCCTTCACATGTAGGGAGAACCCAGTTGTTTTCTACTCTGTGTTTCTTCCTGTAAGTTTTCTTTGCTATTCATGTAGAACACTTCACTTCCGGTCATCAAATGTGTGGAGGTTTTTTCCTCCAAGCAATTCCCTGTGAGGTCACCTGTGTTTCATACAGTTTAGCTCAGTTCTGACATATCTACCTGGAGATAGTAGCAGCCCCTGGGTTAAGGACTCAGTCCCATGAGACTGCTCAAATCCCCACTTCAAATGCCAAACACAGGCGCACCTTACTGCATTGCACTTTGCTTTATTCCACTTCACAAAGGCTGTTTTTTTTTGTTGTTGTTGTTTTTCTTTTTTGTGGCAATTCTGCATCAAGCAATACTGTTGGTCCATTTTTCCAACAGCATATACTCAACTGGTGATGTGATTCAGCAATCCCTCTCCTGATCATCTATCCCAAACATGTGAAGTCATCAATCCCAAAAAACTATATGCTCTGCAGTGTTTATTGCAACATTATTTACGATAACTTGGACATGGAAGCACCCTGAATGCGCCCCGATAGAGGCCTAGATCAAGCAGTTGGGGTATATCCACATTTACTTAGCTGTAAGGAAAGGAGGAAATGTTGCCATTTACACAAAATAGGATGTTCAAGAGAATTATGTGTAGCAAAGCAAGAATTTGTAGTAAAGTTAGAATGACAAATATTGGATATTCACATAGCATATGATTTGATAAAGAAAAATACTTACAAAAGCTAGTGAACATTAAGAAAGGGAGACTTCTGAGGTTAAGAGGTAGTAGAGAGAAGAGTAAGTTCAAAGTGGCATAAGGATGGTGGTGGGAAGGGAAAAGACATTGGGATAAACTAACTAGAGAAGGGAGGGCAAAAGAAAACCCTTGTTGAATGTATGGTGTGAATGGGTAAAAAATTTACATGTTTGATGTAAAAAAACTTGGGAAAATTTTAAAAAGCAAGAGGAAAAAGCTGAAGTTCTACCATTTACCCAGGAAACATTCTGTGTGTGTGTGTGTGTGTACACACGACTGTACATCTATATTAAAATTTAGTGTTAACTTGGTACATAGTGCTTGTCACTTAGCATCTTTAGCATATCATTGAAAATGCTTCTAAAACATCAATGTATGTGTTCTGTGCATATATACATATATGTAATTTTTTTATTGGGGTGACCCTGACTTACAACACTGTGTGTGATTTAGACGTGTAGGTTCACCCCACTGGTGAATGTTAGCACACCATACCCAAATACGTGCATTTTAATGGCTACGTAGTAATCTGTCTTCCTAATCATCAAAATTTACTTACTCAACTTTCCACTGTTGGCCCTATAGTTTGTTACAACTTTTTTATTGTAATCAGCACTGGGTTGTCCATCATTGTTGTTAAATCCTGCTTTGTATCTTTGATGAGAAAAGTTTTTGTAGAAGAGGGAATTGCTGGGTCAAATAGAGGTGTGTTTTAAAGGGTATCCTAAGTATCACCTGGCTCAGATTCAGCACTGTAGGCCAGCTCCTAGGCTCTGTTCCTGTTCACCCAGGACACAAATAGGAATGGAACACAGGAGGGGCAGCAGTCTAGTGGGCTGGTCAAGGGTGACGCTTGCCGGTAGCCCTTGAGGCATATTGCCCTCTTCATGTCAAATTGATGCTTTTCATTTTGTAGGATTCTCACTGCCAGGAAAACATTATCTGGAAGTAGTATTAACTTTAAATCATAGATCAGTTACAGATAAAAGAGAAAACAAGCGTGAATGAGGACTAGTGAGGGAGGTAAGAGAATTGCTTATCTTCATCAGACTGTGGAAGTGGGAAATGGTACTCATAGTAGCTCCAGATGAATTACTTGCGATTCAATGAGATAATACATGTTAACACCTCAGTATTGTGTCTGACAACATAGTAAGCATCCAAGAAAAACATGCTATGTGAAAAAGATGCAGGAGGCCTCCCCGGTGGTGCAGCGGTTAAGCGCTGCGCTGTGGAGCTGTTGGCAGCGTCGACACGAGTTCGATGCCCAGCCGGGGAGAATCCCACATGGTGCGGCAGACCTCTCCTGCCTCGCCCGCTCCTCCCCTCAGCAGTGTATTTCTGATCTGCCTGTTCTGCTCCCCACTCTGTCTCTGGTGAACCCTCTCGCCACCCCACACCTCTGGCCTGTACCCCAGCTTGTATGTATAAAATAAAAAATAAATCTTTAAAAAAAAAAAGAAAAAGATGCAGGAACAAATCTCATCAAGTAAAATACGATATTTAGATGTTCCAAAAATACTGGCGCACAAGGCTAAATTCTTATAATAATTAGGTTTATCTGAAGAGGGCATCATGTGAATATACTTTGGAGTTCACTTCAGTTCTTGCCTCATCTGTAGGAAAAATAAGGCGTCATTCAGACCACACTTCAATTTTTATTGTTTGGATTTTGAAGCTGTAGGATTGTTGTGCTATACATGGTTATTTTGTATTTCTAGTGTTATACTTTATGACAGTATCTGGTATTATATTGGGTATAATAATTTGTTTTATCTGCTTCTAATGTCAGAGTCCAGTTGCCTCTATCCAGCCTATTTCCAAAAAGCAATAAATATGATTTACTTTATGGCATTTTTCTTCGTAGGTCATCACAATGCTCCAAATATAATATCTATTTTCTTAAAAATCACCGTGTAACTCATACATTAAACCCTTAGGATCCATTCCATTGGGCAATTTATTCTTTGTTTTGACTACTGAGATCCCTGGTGTTTGGGATGTGGAGATGAAGGAGAGAAAGGAATGCAGGGGATTATTATTTAACTGATAATTGGCATTTATTTGATTGATATTGGCATAAGATGGCATATGTTTGAAACCACTTGAGATATCTGGACATACTGCATCTTGATCAGTCCCACCTGCTTTAGTTCCCTTAAATCTTTTTTGCTGGGTAACATTCCTACTAAGAATTCTACATCTGTACCCTGGGATTCAAGGGCCCTTTGACCTGACTTTGGAAAAGAGACCACATCCTTTCTAACTGTGTCCCCTTATCTCAGACATGGATCGTTCTAGTCTCTCTCTCATGCATTAGTTTTATCACTTAGGAGGCAGATACCAGCTGAATATGTCCTCCTTCTGCAGGGAACACAGACCAAGCTCCCTGGTGATTTCAGAGACCGTCATCCAGAGCTGAGATGAACAGCAGGCATTCATGGGGTAAGGGTGGTGGAGGATCAAGTTTACAGGATAACATTCCACCTTCCAGAACCTTCCTCACAAATTCTGCTTAATTTCCAGAAACTTGACTGTTTTATCCATGGTGTGGATGAAACTTTTAAAATTTTTGCACAGTGGTCCAGTTCACAGCTCACTTTGGTGCCAATTATCTTTAATATTTTTGTGCTATTACAACTGTTTTATTCCAAAAATTCATTTCATTAATTTTATCACCTTGTCCAATGGGAAAGAAAAGATCTCACTTTCATTTCTAAAGCTTAAATTCATTGAATAGTGTTTTTCTACCTGGCTTATGCCTTAGTCATCATTAAAAATCTCGGAGGAAAGCTCAATTGCAGGATAATTTGACTTTAAGGACTCTTAACATTTTGGATTTGGTATGTGACAGACTTTCAAGGGAAGCTGGAAGGGTAAATCAATTGCTCTCAATTAGGGACAGGTTTCAAAGGTACAGTGATGAGGTCAATGCAATTTAAAGCAATTTAGCTTGGAGCATTTGTCTTTTTTATAACATTTATGTCTCTTACTGAATTTTTCTGGCTATGCATTCAGAACTGCAGGTTCAGCCCTTTCATTACAAGCTAGTGATTGATGATCAATTAACATTTCTGTTAGGTGCCAGAAGAAGCAATTCTATTGGTTTAATGCGTTGTCATTACTTTAGCTGCTGAACAAATGTTTACATGCCACAAGAGTGCCTCCAACTCGCAGGCCACCAATTTTTGATTAATTTTGTACAATGTACGTTGGGCTTGTTGTTCTGATAGTGTTTGCATTACTCTGAAAGATCTTTTGAATTTATTTAGAGACCATGCAACAATTGTTCTTGTTCTGTTAGACTCACAAAGTGACAGCATAATGAATAGTTACAGCTTATGATAGATTTAAAATGATTACTTAAGAGAAATCCATATTTAAACAGCAATATAGCACTAAAATATTCAATTTTGCAATGAAAACATCTTTGTTTCTTAGCAGAGCAATTGCTTCTTAGCTTTAAAGCACAGACACCACAGCAAAATGAAGAGATAGAGAAGAAATAAAATTAAACTTCCCTAAAGGTGTCTGATTTAACTAAAAAAAAAAAAAACAACAATTGGCAGAATTGTAAAAAAGCTTTCAAGTTAGTGGGTCTACATAAAAATCTGGTTTTGGATCATATGTGAATGAGTTAAATTTAGGTAATTCCAAAGATAGCTTCGTCAGGGAGTTTCTATTAACTGTATTTGCTCAAAGAGCTGAATTCACTTTGGTAAGGGAAAAGAAATCAACATATGAAACAAATATATTTATTTTGGAGGTTAAAAAGTCTAGGTTTTTAAAAAGCTAGTGACTAGTGACTATTGTCATGTTTCTAAATATTCATAAAACAATTGTAATATGTTGAATGACATTTGTGTAGAAATTTATGTTGAGAGTAAGGACTCAAGGGGAAATAAAGAACACAACTAAGGAATAATCACACCCTAGATGTTAACCAAGTCACTCTGATATCTATAGCTTTAATGAGAGAAAAAATATTAAGACTTGGTATTTTTGGTACATAAGCCACATCTTAGGCTTTTGATTGAAAAAAGAATTTAAGAAATAAAATTGGGCACAAGATAACATATTTTCAGGGCTTTGATGGAATGAGGAAATGACCCAGATACAAGAGGCAGCTAAGATATTATGTAAAAACTTAATTAAAGGCAAGAAATGTAGGGCCTCCCTGGTGGCGCAGTGGTTAAGCGCTGTGCTGTGGAGCTGTCGGCAGCAGCGGTGCGAGTTCGACACCTGGCCGGGGAGAATCCCACATGGTGCGGCAGACCTCTCCTGCCTCACCCGCTGCTCCCCTCAACAATGTATCTCAGTTGATCTGCCTGTTCTGCTCCCTACTCTGTCTCTGTTGAACCTTCTCGCCGCCCCATGCCTCTGGCCTGTACCCCAGCTTGTATGCATAAATAAATAAACCTTTAAAAAAAAAAGGCAAGAAATGTAGAAGGGCATTTCTGCAGAGATTGGAAAAGATAAGAAATGTAAGAGATTCCAAACCTTGAAGAATTAGCATAGCTAGAGTCCACCTCCTGCCTAAGAGGCTGGCAGCTAGAGGGGCTGTTCCAGTTGCACCACCATGACAGCAGTTTCCAGCTCCAGGGATAAAAGGTGATAAGGTTGCCAAGGTGGTAACTAAACCAGATAGCTAGTTTAAAAACATATTTGTAGTAGGAGTCTCACATTTGGTTTATAGCTTGTTATTCTTGCTTTAAATTGTAAATCCTTTAAAATAACTTCTGTGTAAATAAACCAATCTATAATTAATATTATTACATAATGAGGAGCTACACTTTTTAAAAGTTAGATACCTTAGGAGCTAGGTAAACTAGCTTGGTAGAAACAGCTAGAGTTTGCAAATGTTTCCTTTCTAAAATTGTCAACCTATGAAATGGGCGCAACTACCAAGAACTATACAGAAGAGGTATAAGGAGACTTAGTAAGGTTATGAAACCTAAGCAGAGATTCAGTCTTCTTCTACAGGTCAGTGTTTTCTTAGTGACTTGAACAATCCTAAAAATCTCTGCTGGACAACATCATCATCATCATCATCATCATTCAGCAGGCAAGACTTGGACACATTAGAATTTTGAAAGGATTGTCATGATTTTTATAAATAGTTTCACCTAATACCCATGTCTAGGGAATAGTATTTGCTGAATAAGAAAATTCACCCCTTTGGGAGGGTAGACGGGTAACTGGGTCAGGGAGAGGAGGCAGGATTCTCTTGTCCCTTCCAGCGATGAAGTGAGTTGTTAAGTTTTTCTAAACATCTGTTCCATCGGAATCTTTCCATAGCACTATGGAATGAGGTAATGAGCCTTCAAGTGTTCAGGTGCCTCATTTGTAAAGATGGGATGATAATTGTATTCCCCAAAGACTCAGACACATTTTCTTAAATTATTTTTGCTTAAAGCTCACAAACCTACAGTCCTCTATTTCATGCTATATTAAACCCTGGTAAAATACAATTCACCCTTAAGCTTTCCACAGATGTCTCTTCTTGGAGGTCTTTATTCATCCTTTACTAAAGCTTGTTCCCAGTACAAACTCCTGATAAATCCTCACATGTGTTTAGGTCTCACTGCTTTTAAAACTTATTTTGGATAAGTAATATGCATCATGTAAAACTCTAAAGGTGAAAGTGGGTATAGAGTAGAAAACCTCACTCCTGTTCTTCAATACTCACTTTTTTTTTTACCAAGAAACCACCAATACCATCTGCGGATGTATATGTGTTCTTCTAGAAAGACTCTATGTATACAAAAGCAAGTATATGTCTATATAGTCCTTCAATTTTTTATTTTTTAAACACAATTGGAAGAAAACTATATATACTTTTATGCCTAGATTTTTAAAACTTAAATCTTGGAGATTGTTCAATATGAGTACATAAGGGACTTCCTCATTATGATGCTAAATGTGTACATGGCGTTGGACCAAATATGTAGAAAATAGATTCACTCACATGTTTATTTTTTGAAAAACTTAAATTCAGTAATGCCAACTAGAATATTTATATAGAAATGGCATTAGTCAGAGGTCCACCATAAGAAAATGCCTAAAGGGCCTCCCTGGTGGCGCAGCGGTTGGGCGCTGCGCTGTGGAGCTGTTGGCCTCAGGTGATGCCGGTTTGACTCCCAGCCGGGGAGAATCCCACATGGTGGGGCAGACCTCTCCTGCCTCGCCCGCTGCTCTCCTTAGCAGTGTATCTCTGATCTGCCTGTTCTGCTACCCGCTCTGTCTCTGGTGAACCCTCTTGCCACGCCTCTGGCCTGTACCCCAGCTTGTATACATAAATAAATAAAAATTCTTTTAAAAAAAAAAAAAGAAAATGCCTAAAGTTTTAACCTTCTGTATGACAAACTTTTTACTAAAGCTAATGAAACGTGATACACTTATAGTTTCTGCCTCATTTTGGAGGTGAGATTTAGCCACAGAGAAAAGGGAGGTTTGGTGTGGCCTCATGTGTTCAGCAACAGGTAGAGACAAACTGTAAATCCAGGTTGTTAGCAGTTGCCATGGAGATATGGCTCAGCTTCCCCCTGTGTTAAGGGAGGGCTGAGAGCTTGTGCCTCCCAGTGTAGAAGGCAACAGAGGGAGAGTACAGATTTTATCTAGAGTCATTTTAATTATTTTGTGATAAAATTGAGGTAGAAAAGATGCTATCGCAAAGATCTGTCTAGTAAAGAAATGAGCATAGAAGAGACAGTAGTTCTTATATTAGAGAAGATAATAAAGTGGGTAATACTTGGTGATAGATGAGTAATAATTATATAATAATTATCAAATTATTATTTTGGAGAAAAGAATTGAGGTAAATGAAACCGAGCAACAGAAGCCTAAAGTTATCAAGGAATGAATGACAAGTGAAAAAGTGGCAAGATTAAGATGGAAAAAGAAGAAATCAGAAGAAAAAAATCCATGATTTCATGGTTAAAGAGAGTTTAACTAGTACGCTGGTAGATAAAAATGGCAGATTCTGGTGGGAAAAGTCCTCTGTAAGGCAAGAAAACAGTCAGTGAAATCAAGGCTAAACACTGGTGCACTGATGGAGGAAGCAAGCCAATGGGCTTAGTCACATCTGAGGGTGGCTGCTAGTAGAAGATGGGGGCTTGTAAAGGTATAGCAGGGTGAATCCCTCTGTGGATGATGATGGGAGATCACTGTTTCGTCATGAATCTCTGTTATTAATCTTAGGAGGCTCATGGAACAGTGTGAAAGGAAGGGTTAGTATAGTACGGTGGTTCAGAGCAAAGGAAGAGACAATTATAGCTACCACGGGGAGGTAGGCAAGAAGAATGTCACAAAAAGGGATTCCTTAAGGGGCTATTGAAGATTAGCTCAAGGTTACATACAGCACTTGGGTGAGCTGAGTGTAATGGAGACAATTTTTTTTTTTTTTGCAGTGCACAGTTTTTATTGTGTAAATCTAATGATAACAATCATTAGGATAAGGGCATTTTGTACCAGTATATCTGTGACCATGAATTTTCATTAAAATAAACTCTGAGGAAGCAATATGCTTGTTCATTAGTCAAGCAATCCATTTATTAAATTTCATTTATGATCAACTGTGTTAAATATAACTTTGTACAGGAGACAATTCTTTTGAAGCTCAGTCAAGGAGAAGTAAAATGTCAGAACAACTGTGCCAAACGTTTCGTGAATGCTCAGGACTCTTCCTCAGTTGGAAATAGAGGAGGGATCATATACACACCAAAATTACATCTGATAGAACTGTTTAAGTTAGCAGTATGCTATCAAATGATTCCATCTCTCACGTGGAAACAAAGGCGCTAGGAACACGCTGTGTAGCACTGCGCGCTCTGTGTGCAGTGACGGTCCGCTCACAGTCCAGCCGGCTGTTCAGGATTATTAATTATATTTTAAAGTTTCAAACAAAATGGTGTGTTACTTCCTACATAGTTTATCAGAGTTGATTTCTCTTGTAAATATAAGTAGGGATCATTTGCAAAATAATAGACTAGAATTTCCTGTGCAGACAGATGCTTTTTATATTTATAAAGCTTGAGTTCCTTTTTTTTTTCTTTTTAATGCTCTGGGAAACTGGAAACTGATATGATTTTTCATATCAAGTTTAGTTTAACATATGGCAAAGAGCGCTGAGACTGTCTCCAAACTTTGCAGTTAACAGTTTCCAGCCTACACAGGAAACGAAGCTGTGCTGCTGACGCATCCCGCTCTATGGGAAGACCGCAGAGAACAGCCTGAAGTAAAACCACAAAAAGTATGTTTATACAAAGTGCAGCGTTCAATTTAAACCGTGGTGGCACAGAAAGCTTTGGTTGATGCTTCAATTCCATTTTTAAATTGCTGTAGCAAAATATTTCAAGGCATATCAATAACCAAGTAGCTGTTAAGTCTCTTCTCCAGCTTTTGGTTAGATAGATATGTTCTGAGTGAAGAGACTGCCTTTTCTGAGGGGCCTCAGAAAAACTTGTGTGTGTTAGTCTTCTAGATTTAAGAAGTTGGCTCTTGAACATGGGTTGGAACTGTGCCTGTCCACTAATAAGTGGATTCCTTGTAAACAGATGATGTAAACTTCCAGTATCGAAAGATGCAATATAGTACTGTAAATGTGTTAGCTCTTCCTTATGATTTTCTTTTCTCCAGCTCACTTTATTGTAAGAATGGAGACTATAATACAAATTAGATACAAACATGTGTTAATCTACTGTTTACGTTATTGGTAAGGCTTCTAATCCACTGCAGGCTATTGATAGTTAAGTTTTGGGGCAGTCAAGTTATATGCTAATTTTTTACTCTGTGGGAATGGAGGCCAATGCCTCTAATACCTGCCTGTTCAAGAATCAACCATACATGGGAATGTGAACTGGTCCAGCCACTATGGAAGGCTGTATGGCGATTCCTCAGACTGCTAAACATGGAGCTTCCATACGACCCAGCAATCCCACTTTTGGGAATTTACCCAAAGGATACAAAAACACTAATCCGAAAGGATACATGCACCTGTATGTTCATTGCAGCACTGTTCACAATAGCAAAGGTATGGAAGCAACCCAGATGTCCAAAAATAGATG